>JBCJKH010026207.1:0-12150 GCA_039877255.1 Loriculus beryllinus
TTGGGTGGCATGGTTTAGTGTGAGGTGTCCCTGTCCATGGCAGGGGAGTTGGAACTAGATGATCTTAAGGTCCTTTCAAACTTTAACTATTATATGATTCTGTGACTCTTCCACTTTAGTCACCAGCTGCTGTTACAAAGGTGTAGATCTTTTGTTTGTGTTGATTGCTATTTGTTAGCTGTGCGTCAGTGCTCTGATTATTCCTGGACATTGTAATTTTACTAAATGCCTCTGTTTAAGTATCTGAATACAATTAATAATGCTTGTGTAAAGAGAGGAAAGGTGTAATGGAGAAGCATTTTTTGGAGGCTGAAAGCTGAAACAGTGTGCAAGAGTCTTCTCAACTTTCATAGCTTTTTGGCTATGTGCAAATCTAAGAACCCGGCAAAGCACTGGAAGTTCTCTTCTGCTGCATAACAGAACTTCAGCTCTCCTCTAAGTTATTGTGCTGCCTTTTCCTCAGTCATCCCTGAGGAAATATGAAACATGTGAGACAAATGATTGATGTATTTCTGTATTTTTAAAGTGTTGAATGTCCATATGAATTACAGATTTATGTATCAGTTATATTTAGTTTGTAAGTTATCTATTATTTCATAAATAAATCTAAATCATACTGAATTCACAAGTAAATATTTTGTAAACTAGGTCTTCTAGATGTTGTATAGAAAAATCTAAACGTCTGTAAGTTTTTTAAACTTCAGATGGGGAATATATCAATACCATTAGCACATTCTAAAGCAGAAGAAATTTTGTGGTTTAAAGTTTGCTTCAGTGCCACCTGAAACAAAGTTGCAAGCAGTGATGTTGGATAAACTTGAATGCTGAGAATTACATGGTTTAATGGCTAATGTTTGCTCATACAAAAGCTTTGCCTTAGTGGTTGAATCATCCAAATGGAGAATTTGTGAAGGACCTTGTTTTCTGAGGCATTAACAAGTAATGGCCGGTTTCGTTTTATTATTGCATGGGAACTTGTGGTTTCGCTAGATTTTTCACCTTGAAAGGACAGCAGTTCAGTACCTGCATAGGGGATTCCTGCAGATCTACTTTTAGGCAACTGTGGGCAAAGTAATATAATCAAGGAGGTTTGTTAGAGAAGAAGCCCAGACTGATGAAACACTGAAGTATTTCATGGATATTTGCTCAGGTTTGAGCAAATTTTAATTGCTTTCCTGCAATCAGTTCTTAATTAAAGAACTTGACTTTGTGCAAATGGTTAAAAATTGTTTAGCTTTGAAAATGTGACCCTCAGTCTGTGTCAATTGTTAAATATAATTGTTTTCTTAATTTTGTATTTTATTCCAAGTAGTCAGCTTCTTTTACTCTTTTTTTTGTTTTTACCCTTTGCCTTTTAGGCTTCCTGTTGCTCAGCTCTGGAAATCCCAATCCATTCTGACATACTACAGATAATTGTAGATTACCTGTATACAGATGAAGCTCTTGCAATAAAAGGTGCCATTAATATATTTTCAGCTCAACTGTAGCTTCTGCAATTTTTATGTTTTAAAAATAGAAACTCAATGTGTTTGCAGTTTTATGTGGAAAATAATTTTCTTTTTTGTGATTCTTGCTTTAAATTTTGAGGTGATGCCTGTACCCCATGCCTTTTGGTACCTCTTCTTTAGTTTGTCATACTGCAGTTTTCCTTTTCCCTCCTCTTGCTTTGAAAAACAACTGTATGTTCTTCAGAGCTATTCCTCGTGCTGTGAAATCCCATCAAAATTTGAAAAACCATTACATTTGTCCCTCAGTAAAATCTCATTGAAGCTGTATGTGTTACAGTTGCTTTTGACTTGGCTACAGCATTTATGTGGTGCTTTGTTTTCCAGACTCTCAAAATGTGGAATTCATATGTAATGTTCTTGTGGTGGCAGACCAGCTTCTTATATCCAGACTCAAAGAAATCTGTGAAGTAGCCATTGCAGAAAAACGTGAGTTCTTCAGTACAGCATTATTTGTTTATTCCTTTTCTCTAATTACCTTTTGCTATTCATTGCACAGCTGTTAACACTTGATTCTTTAGTCTGGGTGATGTTTTAGGTTAGCAGATTTTTCCTTATGCATTAATGTCTTCATCTCATACTCTTAAGTAAAAAAAAAAAGTAAAAAAACCCCAAAACCAACCAACCAAAAAAACAAAAAAACCTAAAACCACTAAAACAAATAAACTGAATTTTTTATAAAACCTTTATTCACTGAATTCAAACTTCTTTAAAACTTAGTGAATTCTGTTTCTGTTCTTGCATTTAATTCTACTAATTCTCTTGTTTGACACAGAGCTGTTTCTGTATGAGTGTGAAGATCTGTCCCTTTTAGAAAACACTAAGTATTGCTGTCCAGCTTGATACATAAGTCAACATACAATTTTTGCTGACATTTCTTAGTTCCATCCATTTTTATTTTTGTTTTTTTCTCTCTCCCTGCCCCCTACCCCTTTTACCTCCCTTTTTTTGCTTTCTCCCTGCTAAAGGAACATTTGGAGCTTAAAGAACTGCTTATGCTGTACATGAAACTTGATTTTAACTTTCTTTCTCCCCTTTGTTTTGGACTGCTGAGTTTCAGTATCTTGGAACTGATACATTTGTAGGTAGTGCCTTTGATTTCTGTGAAACAGCCATTGAATTCAAACTGCTACAAAGTTACATGGAGCTTGCTGTAGTTTATGGCTTAGAACATTAGCATTTTTTCTGGAAATTAAGTATATGTTTCAGTAATATGTTCAATAACACTGTGCATTAAGGCTTAAAAACTGCTTCATGATGTTGTAGCACATTATCCAATTTAGTTTGTTGTGTTTCCTCTTTGCAGTTACTTTAAAGAATGCTGCTGAGCTGTTGGAGTTCTCTGCAATGTACAGTGCTGAACAGTTAAAACTGTCGTGCTTGCAGTTCATAGTACTTAATATGGCAGCTTTGCTTGAATCAAGGTAAGGAGGAATGCAAATGTGTTCATGTTCTAGCTGCTGAATTCAAACATTCCAAAAAGGGAAAGCGTTGGAAGAATTCATAGGAGCAGGTAAATGTTAAAATGCAACTGAATGCTGGTAGTTCAAAGGGAGACTCATTTTTGACAAACAAGGAGGGAGAAACTAGTTAAATATCTGTACATACTGTACCAGTTCTGTAGTACAAAACCCTGTGTTACAATCTGGCATGAAGAGCCTGAATTAAAGGGATAAACCTCTCTTGAATTCAGTGGGCTTTGACATTAGGCATTAATCTTATTCAGTTTTGGGTTTTTTTTTAGTTGGTTTTGAAGATGCCTCAATTGGCAAATTACTATGCAAATTGAATTTAATTAAGTAGGTTTATTACAGCTGCTGTATTTCCCAAAGAGGATGGGCCTGCCTTCTGGTAGTTTCTTTGCTGTAGCAGCAGTATGTGGTGAAGGCTTGAACAAATTACTTACCCTTGCTTTGCACAATGATTCAGCTAGGATTTTAATCAGTTGAAGGTGTGCTCTGTTCTTCTTTCTCTTGATGCTTTTGGACAGGGCTTCAAGTTGCTTCCAGATTACATACTATCTTCTCAGAGCAAGCCTTATCAGCATTGGTTTAACTTACCTTTTAGACAAGATTTAAAAAAAACTACCCTAAAATAAAAAATAGCAAACCAAAAAACCCAAGCAAAGAAAAAAACCCCAAAACCCCATCTCTGTTATTGGTCTGCTCTTCCACTCCTAGCCTTTTTGTCGTGCTTCCTTTTAACTGTAGAAGCTCTTAGAGCTCTGAACCAGTTCAGAATGCCAGCACTTCATTGGTGT
The DNA here is from genome assembly GCA_039877255.1 of Loriculus beryllinus. Taxonomy (NCBI): domain Eukaryota; kingdom Metazoa; phylum Chordata; class Aves; order Psittaciformes; family Psittacidae; genus Loriculus; species Loriculus beryllinus. The sequence goes on from JBCJKH010026207.1 coordinate 3,766, forward strand.
GTCACAGAACTGTTCTGCTTGTGTCATAGATCAAGAAATTAATTCCTATTAGTAATTTTCCTCTTCAGAATGTTATAAACATTTTAACCTTTGATTTTTGGAGAGAAGAATAAAAATCTAGTAATGTCTTATCATTCAGGTTTCTTTCATCCTAAGCCTGGAAAGGACATGCAGACATTCATACTACCATTAGGACAATATGCTTTCCAGTACCTGAAGGTAGCCTATCACTGTAGTGATAGGGTGACAGGTTCAAACTTAAACAGGGGAAGTTTAGGTTAGGTATAAGGAAGAAGTTCTTTACTGTGAGGGTGGTGAGGCATTGGAACAGGTTGCCCAAAGGACTGATAAATGCACCATCCATGGCAGTGTTCAAGGCCTGGTTGGAGAGAGTCTTGGGTGACATGGTTTAGTGCCAGGAGTCCCTGCTCATGGCAGGAGTGTTCAGCTAGATGATCTTAATGTCCTTTCTAACTGTAACTATTCTATGATTTTAGTGGAAAATCTGAAAATGTCATTACTGCATTACTGGGTAGCAAGACTTTTAATCTGAGACATAGAATTTAGTTGTGACAGTTTTGTACAAGGAGATCTGTTCATGTGGGCGAGACAGTTCTGTTGAGTAACGTTTGTTGCTGTAGTGTTATTGTTTGGTATAAATATCAAGGAATCTTGTGGCTGAGTTTTATAGAAGAATTTGCATAGATTTTGAGTGTTAGATACATGTCAGGAAGACTTGAAAGTATGCAGAAATAGGTAATATCTAGTTCATGAGGCTGTGTGTTTAACCCTCCCTTACAACAAGAGCATTAACTACTTTATATTTGTGTTCATTTTCTCCCTTCTGACTCTGTGACCACCATGAATGGGTAACAATGCCTTTAGATGAGATTCATCTAAAATGCTTGTTTGATTAAAAAAAAAAAAAGCTGGTGAGTGTATATGTATCTATTTTTTCTTTTTTTTTTTTAGGACTCTGGATGTCTTAAGTGATGAAGTTGTAAAGGATCTTTCAGATTATTACAGGAAAACTGTAAGTTGTACAACCTGAGTGTAAGTCGGTTAGGTTTAAAATGAGAACAGAGGAGTAATAAATACAAATGTTCAGGGTCTGTCGATGACAGACTGAATGTGGAACATCTGACTCAAAAGCTAAGGTTAGCTGCTGCTGTTAGCACTCATGCAGCTCATATTTCATTATTCGCTTGCCACTGCTGCAACAGTATTGTCCTTCAAGTTAATTAATTATGTGCATTAAATGTATTAATGTTCTATAATTAATAATTGCTCTTTAACCAGTTTTGCTTATGTTGTTTCATGCGACATTGGTTATGTAGGAGAAGAAAGGAAATTGGCCTTCTTCAGTATAGAGTTCAGGGTTGATCATACGGATCTTAATAGCAGTAAGAAAATAATATGGAAGTTGAACTTCAATGAAGGGAAAACCAAGGCCCATTATAATCCAGTGTTCTTTAAAAAGAACAAAAGATTCAGCAAAAGATGAATGTTTTCAAAACCTTAAATCTTTTGGTTTGGTTGTGGGTTTTTTTTTTTTTTCAGGGGTTACAGGCAGCTGAAACATGCAGTCTGAGTGTCACTTAAAATAGTTCTGTTTTGCTTAAAGATGTAAGTTAATTTTTTAAGCTGGCTAAATAATTGACTTGATCTATACAAGTGTTTAAATGGCAGTCAGGTTGGTCCTTTTATAAGAGATCATATATTTGCTAACATACAACTCAAGAGAAACTTAATGTAATGGCCTTTACAACTACAGATTCCAGCTATGGTCAGGAGAGTTATTACTCCATATCCAGATGGACCTGACATAAGTTCTTTTGAACCTGAAGATGGAGAGAATTTTGTCTTTTTAAGGGAAGAAATGAATATAGAACAAAATTCTCAGTAAGTACCTATTTTTCATCACCTTTTTAAACTAGGAGAGCTATGTATGTTACTTATCCCCCTTTGTGTGATTCCTGGCTCTCTTTTTGTTTCAGAATTGAAATACTAAAAAAAACAAACCCCAAGCATTGTATGGTTACAGTATAGATTCAGGAATGAATATAAGTATGTATTTCACAGAAAGCTTCTGAAATAAGCTTCTTGAAAGTTACTTTTGTTTTGATTCATGTAATTCTAAATTTCTAGAAGTTATGTTAAAATGAAAAATGCCTTTTATTTGGTTCTACTCTTTCTAACATATATAGGAACATGTGACATTTTTGTAACATGACCACATACCTGCTTTATAGTTGTAGTAGTAGTAGTTATCTTTGTGGTAATGATGTTGGGGAGGGTGGAAAATGAGACCAACTGTGGAGTTTTGTTTTACTTCACTGATTTAGGTGAAATCAAGAGAGAAAGAAGTGACATAGATGTAGTTTGCTTTATGCTGGTTGCTGCAATGTGTAGCAGGTTTCATCTGACCTAGGTGGCAGTGCCAGCCTGTGCAGCTGCCTGTATCTTCTACTGTCTCAGCAGAAATATTTGTATAGTGTACTAGACCAGAGATGAGGTCTAGATTGGAAAGAATTTTTTCTTATCTTATTGAAATATTCCACACCCAAACATTAACTGAATAGTTGTGCCAGTGCATAAGCAGAGCAGAAACAGCTAGCGGTGGCTGGTGGGACTAGGTATTAATACTTGAAGTATAACTGCTGCTGCTTACTGAAAAACTTGACATTGACACTGGTAGTTTTGAGGATTAATTTCTTTGGCTCTAATCCATCTTGGTTTCTTTTTTTTTCTTTTCTTTTTTTTTTTTCTTTTTTTTTTTTCTTTTTTTTTTTTTAATAGGGAAGCCCTTTTCAAAAAAGCAAAAAATAAAGCAAAGAAGAAGCCACGAAAACGGTCCAGTAGTTCTGGAGGATATAATTTATCAGATATTATTCAGAGTCCAGCCTCCACAGGTCAGTGGGAAAGAGTTTCCTTTCAGGTATAAAACCAGAACATGAAGTCTAATATGCAAGGCAGTACAATTTCTATACTTCAGTAAGGAAATCTTGCAATGATTATTTCTGTTCTAATGAACACTATATTTGAATTTAATACTGAATTCTTAAGAAGAAGTTTTGTTCGAAATTATGTCTGTCATATTAAGGTTGTGCCCAAAATTCAGATTCTGTGAAAACATGACTTTTATTAAATAAGCTTAATGGACACTTTCCCATGTGGTTTTAATACATGGAACATTTCTGCTAATGTGGGTTGTTTTGTTTTCTTTTTTTTCCTGGAATAAAAAAAATAAATTAGTCACTGTCTATTGGAAAGAGGATAGAAGACCTCATTTTCAACAGAAAAGTGTCAGTCTTACTTCCTAAAACTGTATATTGTGAGGCAGAGAAACAAAATCAGGATTAATCTTACTCTGCAAAAAATATTTATGGTCTTGTTTATACTTATTACAGTTTAGTATAGTGGACCTAGTAAACTGCTAGTTATTTTGTATTGATCATATGGAGTGAATAACTTTCCATTTTCTTTATTTTTTTTCTCTTTAAGCGTTATTTAGTCCGGGTCTCATGATTTCATAGTTCTACTTCCTCTTTTTATTTCTTAGGCTCAGTAAAACTGGATATAACTAACTCTGTAGAATCGCTTCCAGAACTCTTAACATCTGACTCTGAAGGCAGTTACGCAGGAGTGGGTAGCCCGAGAGACTTGCAGTCCCCGGACTTCACAAAAGGATTTCATCCAGAGAGGGCTGAGGTTGGATTTACTTGTTCCTAGCAATTTGCTTGTTTGTGTTTATATAGTCCATCAAAAACAGAGTTTGTGTTTTGGAATGCTTGTGCGAAGCTGTTGTCCTCAGAATGATGTAAAAAACTTTAGTTTTTTGTCTGATAAAGGAAATAAAACTGAGTATTCCTCCTGAAATCATCTAGGGGTAATTTATTCACATGGTACTATAGTAACTTTTATATGCTGCAGCATTCAGAAAATTTCAAACTTAAAGAGCAATTATGTAAGCATTTGTGTATTTCATTTAACATGCAAAGCAAATCTAATGTTCAGAATCTAAAAAATACCAAACCCAAAACCAAGTAAAAAAACTCCTGGAAAATCATGCTGTTCTTCATCTGCTGTAGTTGGACAGAAGTAACATTGAGGATAACAGCCATAACTGGTGAAGAGAAATAAGTTTGACAGAATTGTGCCTATGTTAAATGTTAAAACTTTAAAAGTGAACATCTCTGAGTGAATTTTCCGCTGTCAAGGTATGTACTTAGACTTAAATGATTCAGGGTGAAGTGTGAAGCAGACTCATCAGGCATTCACTACATTGTTCCTATTTTTTGAGGTATCCTTTAAATTCTTTTTACTTACACATGAGAACGTTTTTTCAACATTTTTCTGTCTTTTTTTAGATGAAGGACAAAGCGTGCAATCATGGTATGAAACCTTCTCAACCTAATAGGGATATGAAGTCATACAAGGGCTCATCAGCATTGACACAGTCTGTTCCTCAGTCCATTCCCAGTGCCAAAAACAACTCTGGAAGCTCTCCCAATTGGGTAGCAACTAGTTTCAGGTGAAGTAATAGTTGTAGTGCCTACCTAACTTAGTGTTCTGCACTTGGTAGTGAATAGTAATAATGTTCAGGCTAAAAAGCTATCTGCTGTTCAAAAGGAGCATACATTACTTGACACATAAATTAAAGATTTTGGTAGTTTTATTAGACTAGTACATTTTTTTTAATTATTATTTGCGAAAAGCAACATATATATACTAACTTATTGGAAGTGCTGCCAGTCTGGACATCTAATGTCTTTATTTAGGTCTGCTTAGTTAACACTTTATAAAATAGTTGGCAGGTTTTTTTTAGAATCAGACCATGTTTGACCATTGTACTTTGACATTTTTAAGGCATGCCTTTAGACTTATGAGAATCAATGCCACAGGTTTAACTGATACAATAATAAAACTTTATTTTTATTTGTAGCAGTATCTGCATATTAAAATGAGCAGTACTATGACAGACTAAAGTTTTGTCTTGCCTGGTGTCTTGTCTCTGACAGTTGTCAATAAAGCTTGAATAGAGAAGAGTTTAAGGCTTTAGGGAATCATACAGTGACAATTTCCCACAGTTTTATTAGGCTCTGCTGTTTTGTAGCTGATGGGCTTTGTTAATACAGGTGATAAAGATGTAGAGATCAAAAGTTGCAGCTCTGAAGTAATATTGTTTAGGAACCGGGGTTTATTAGGAACCTGTTTTGTCTTGCTTTGTATTTGTGCAAGCCTAGTATATGCAGAGAGGGTAATACATCTCACAGCCAGCTCTGCTTGCTCCACCTTCATCTGCTATCTTAAGAGTTCTTTTCAGATGTTTTTTTGAGGATTGCATGGAAGGGGAACGAATAAGGCTGTAGGACTTTGTTGTGATCTCACTATGCTTTACAGGTTTCCCTTGTACTCTTTTTCACTTTTTCTGGTATTGGTGGTGTGATGTCAGGAAAAAGCAGGCATCACTGTTGTGTAGAATGTTTAAATCATTATTACTGTAGTGTATTTGCTTAAACTACTGTGGAAGAGCAGTGAAAGGGTTTTGTATGACCTCCCAGTGGTTAATTAACTAGTTAGTCTATGGCAGTTGGGTTTATGTAGGGAGAGACAGAGGCAGTGCTGCCTATATTTTATTTCAAAGCCTGTCCTTAAATCTAATTATAACACAGCTTAGTTTACAAATGCCTTTAAGTACACAGGTTTTAATATATAGTTTTATGTCAGGCTAGGAAATGTCTGGTTTTAATTCATGTTCATTTCTGTGGAGTTTTAAAATAAGGTCATTTGTGAAAAAGAAACTGATACTAAAGTCTGAGAATGTTACTGCTGTTTGTACAGAGTCCTGACTTTGCAGAGAGTGTTCTGTTCGCCTTCACAAAACAGTTGCAAGCAATGTCTCTCTAATACCTTAGCATGAGCAGTTGACTACTAAATAAGTACTCTGGATTTAGGTATCCAACTTTTTTTAAAGTAATCATAGTTGACATCTTTTTGCTTCATAGCATAATGAGTCTTGAAAGTATTTTTATGGTGTGCTTTTATATATGTTTGTGTTTATAAAAGTTTTGTCAGAAACATTCTATTTGAGGTTTGCCATAATTGAGGAAACAGAAACAAATTATACATCCGGTTACCAATCTTACATATGATTTAGAGGATTTCAGTGAAGTCTGGAACTGTGGAATGTAAGTAAAAATTAGTGCCTTGTAAGGTAACTTCTTTATTTTTCATTTAGCCCTGCCAGCCCTCCTGCTATGGATCTAAGAACTATCATGGAAATTGAAGAAAGTATGCAGAAATGTGGAACCATGCCAAAGGCAAATTCAAGGTTGGTAAAAAACCGAAATCTATAAAAGAAGAGTGTGATAGACCAGGCTACTATGAATTTAGTTAGTGGTTCAGGCAACTTGGAGTTTAAAAAAGGCAGGAAAAAAGCTGTCATATTTGCTTGTAAACAGCTTTGTTTACTTCAGTTCATTATGGTGTTTTTCTGTGAGCATACAAAATTTATCCCTGTATTTTATTTTAATCTTGGTAAATGCATGTCTTAGCTGTTAAAATATTGAAGAGTGAGCTGGTAAGCTAGTATCTTAAATTGTTGACCTGCTCTGCTGAGGTGTCTCATTGTTAATTAATTCTTGTCTATAGCACTTCGGAAATTACTTGTGGACCAGGATTGGTCCACAGGTAATCCATTCTGAAGTTTGTTTATTGTCTCACATTCTCCGACCACCCCAGCAACCATGTGTTGATATTGACAATTCTTCCTTTTTTTGCTCAGAGAAGCATCCCAAAGACACAGGGAGACAAATGTACTTTTCAGGAAGCAGTGGTTTAAACCTAGTGTTTTTAACTGGCAACATCTGGAAAAGAACTGGAGATGACTTTCATGAAATTTGAAGTGTGGCATTCTTATAGAGGAGAGCTAGGACAGCAGTACTGCAGCCTTGTAAAGGTTTGCTGGCTAGGTAGATTCAGAAGCTGTGAACGAAACAGCCAAGACTGCGGAACCCAAATAGCTTAGAAAAAATATTATTACAAATAGAAAGAAATGCCTTTATGTTGTATAAATTTTTTTAAATGCATGAATATTTTTAAGGGAGCTAAGCTGACAGTCTCAAAAATCACAAAATTAGAAAATAGTCTTCATCTGGTGGTAGTCCATCTCTTTTGGAGACTTGATTCCTACTCTACATATTTTCATCTATAGACATCTATATGAAAAATAGTTTTATAATGCTTTTATTTCTGTTATTCTTGATATATGTTGATCCTTCTTTTGGTCCCCAGCCATCCAATCCCTCCCCTCCCATATGCTCTCCTTTTGACACTCAAGACAAAGGATTTTGGTCTAGAAAGGAAATATTTCTCATTTGCAAGATTAAAGGTGAGCCATCTCAAAGGACGCTGATCTTACATCTCTCTTTTCAATATCAATTCACAGCAGAATGGCTTCTCATGGAATCAAGCTTTCTCAGAAGCAAAGGAAAATGATTGCACTGGCAGCAAAAGATAACGGATCAGTAGCTAGCAGCACAGAGCCTACTACGTTAGTAACTGCACCACCCCTACCTACAAAAGTTGCAAAGCTTGGGAATGCATGGTATGTTCAAGTATCACTTCTTTTTCTTTAGAGTGTTTTTACTTTGAATAGTCTCATAGAAGCATTTTCTTAAATATGGCCTAGGTTTTGTTCATTAAAAAGACTAACATTGAGCTATTTGTACTACATTCGGTAGTAGTCTAAAAATTCAGAGTGGGCAGGGAAATGCAGTGGTTGCAGTTTAGCAGTTCTTTGAAATTTTGCTACAGTGAGTCAGAAGAGTGCATCCCATCTAGTTCTTGCCTTTGTGTGATGTGGTGTTTGCAAATGGTGTCAAAGTGAAGCATAGAAAAAGAAGGTTGAGCACAAGCTCTGAAAGTTAGTCAGGAAAAGGTTATTGAAAACCATTATGAATGATATATTTTTCTTTGTCAAAAATGTAGAGAAATATTAGCCCTTCCAGGGGAAAAGGGCTAGAATGACTTTGGAATAGAGCAAAATCGATGAAGAAAGAATTGTCATCAACTTAAATTATAGATAAGTTACATGTCTAGGAACTGGAGGGAGTGATATATGCTGCTGAGACTTCGTATGATAGAAGGATGTATAATGGATTTAAAATAACTTTTAATTCTGATTACACACAATGTAAATGTTCAGATTAGTATCACTGTATCAGATGGAAAAGTGGTTTATCATCTGTTCAATGAACTAGGTTTGCAACAATGACTAATGAGGTGCTAGCCCTATTCATGCTTTGTTCTTCACATTTACAGTTGGTATTAGGTGAGAGCATAAAGACATAACTGTAAAAGTTGCAAGCTATGTAAATTTAA
>JBCJKH010026211.1:0-21125 GCA_039877255.1 Loriculus beryllinus
CCCCCCCCATTCACAAAACCCCCCCCCCCCCCCCCCAAAAATAAAATGCCAGTAAAATTGGCTGAAGTTTTAAAACACAAAAGGTGGATCAACTTTCACAGCACTTTTATCCTCAAGTTAGGGTTTCCACGGAAAAGGACACGAATGTCAAAAGCAGAATTTTTTTTCTGAAAATCAACATTTCCCATCTAAAAATGTTTTGCTGAAGATTTCCAAGTCATTTAATTCTAAAAGGACCAAAATCAGGAAGGTACATGAGATACTTCACTGAACTAAAGAATTTCATTCTCACTTGAGATTCTTCAATAGTGATAAACTAAATTACCCTGAACAGCTGCTCAGATTGAAACTTCATTTCACTGAAAATGAAGCATTTTATGGAATTAGTTTTCATCCAGAAAGTAGCACTAAAGAGATGGGGAGACTTTTCCATATTTTATTGCCGAGTGTCTTGCTCAGCAATCGGTCCACACATAAGTTTCAAACTCTCATTTTGCCTAATTCAGAATAATCAGAGAGAAAAAGCTCTTCCGGGAGTCAGAGCAGGACTTGAATTTGGAGCTCCCATACCCCTGACTAGTCCCCTCACTGATGGGGTTTCAGCACTCACATCTCTTGCCAAATTGCAAGATTTGGACAGAACTCTGTTTCTGCAAAAGCATTCAAAAAGTGTTAGTTTTCATTCCAGCATGGAATTGAAACCAAACTTTGAAACCTCAAAATTGCTGCAAAGCAGAGTTGCCCTCCAGTCAGCTTGAAGGTCTGCTTTGTGTCTCAGGAGCTTGCAAAATAACTAGATCACAGTTCTAGGTCCAAGCCCATATTTTGTGACTGCGCATTTCTGGAGGTTTTTAAGACACTAGGCAAGCTTTCAATGCATTAGATGAAATACATCACCTAAGTTCTGCCAGTATCAAATAAATTCTTGCCTTGCTATGTGGCTTTGACTAGCACTTGAACAGGCAGCAACTTTAGAACTTGCATGAGCAGCAAACAGCACTGAAGTAGCAGCACTGTAGTACTGTCAGTACTGGCTGTGCAGTTCTACTGCCCTGTGCATTAAAGTGCAGGTCCTTAATTTTACTGCCATTGTTTTATTTCTTGTTTCCAAGGTTCAGTGACATCAAAGTTCAAAGGCACCCAATACGACTTCAGGAATTTGTAGGCTGTTGTGCTTTGAAGCTTCCTGACTGAACAGGGGCTGTACAGTGTTTCCATTTTCCTTGGCACCTGAGCCCTATTCCCTAAAGGCTTAGGTAGTGTTAAGGATTGTGCAGATGGCTTGTGCTTAGTTTAAACTACATACAGGAAGCTTTCTTTTAGCTCAACTTCTCTATTGTTATGCTATATTAATAGGCTCTTTTGAAGCTTAAGAAAAGACTGAGCCACCTAAAAAATAGTTCTGGGTGGGGAAAGTTATTTAAGAGCACATTTCCAAAACCTGAAAGACTGTTTCATTTAACTATTTCATTGACTGCATTTGCATCCTGGATTTACTCATTCTAGGGCTCAGAGAGAGGAAGCAGCACTCCCATTTTTGAAATTATGGGGTTTGAGTTATAAGTATTCATTTTTAAGCAAATGAACATATTTCTTCTTAGATTCTTGTAGATTAGCCAGAAAATGTTGGCTAGCCACTATGCAAACATACAGATACGCTCTGAATTTTGATCTTGCTCTTTGTCTACAGAGTCAAAGAAGAATTATGACAACCTTAGCTTGTGCTAGAAGTGCTGATTTTGTCATGCTCATATCAGCAATCAAAATCAAAAGCAATTCCAGAAGTGCCTTGCTCAGACCAGCCCTCAGTGCCACCAGCTCTTTGTTGCTGCTGTCCCCTCCTAAACTCAGGGTTCACCCTTGTCAGTCCTGACACTCAGTTCTGTCTGTCGGCTACTCATTCTTGCACATCTCAAGCCTTGAGTGGCGTTTCTCTAGTGTCTTAAAATCTGAAAACGAGCATGTCCCTGCTGCTTTAGGTGGGGGTGTGTGGCTGCATGCTTTTCACTCACTTCCTTCAAGGGACGGTGCCAAAGCAGATGTGTCACTTTGCGGGAGGGGTGCAGGACAATGCAGTGCTCAGGGGAAGTGGCCAAACTGCTCAGCTTCTGCTTTGATTGATTTTTTTTCTTCCATTCTTTTTTAAGTGACATTTGCAACATCAACAGTTTCTCCTTTCCACCCAGAAATCCCCCTGCACCACAAGCAAAGCTTTCTCTTGTGCAAAAAGAGGAAGAGCCAAAGGGGCTGTGTAGCGACTTCTCCTCTGTAGGCCTGATAAAGACAGCCTGCTTTAGGCATTATAGGGGTGATCAGAGACCCTTAAAAAGATAGCCATGACAGTCAAGGAGTGGTGGCTTTTGAGTGAGGTTCTCAGTAAGATCTGAGCATGCACCCAATTACGTTCAACTGCTTGGACTCATGCAGAGAAGTTGAGAAGAGAACTAATACCTTTTGGGGGTTTTCTTCCTCCTTTAGAAAGACATTTGTTTTTCAAATATATAGGCTGCATATTGCATCTCTGTGGCAAAGAAAAAGGGCTTAAAGGGACTGTTCATCTCTGTTAAAAAAGTATACCATATGATAGAGATGACATATTACTCAGTTCCAAGAGCAGAGCCCAAACTTAAAGCATGCTTTTCTGTGGCAAGAAAAAAAAAAAAAAAGCATGAAAGAGAACCCTAAATGTTCACCAAAACTATTTAGCTGATTGTTACAGTTCATAGCTGCATTCATGCAGTTGTAGTCTGCTTGCGGCCAAAAGTCCAAAACAGTCATCCCACAGTGTAGTCAGTCCTCCGGCGCTGTTGTTTCCCAAGTTCTTTATAAAGCAGATTTTCTGAGAGCAAAGAGCGCACATAGGAATAGGCAATGCAAATCTTCTGTTTACTGACAGTGACTTTGGGCTTTCTAAATATATTCCTCCAGTAAGGGCCGTTAAAAACAAAAAAAAAGTTGGGTTTTTTTTCACTCTTCCACATGTTGAGAAGCAGAGGGGGACCCTGCAATCTGTGATTCTTTTAAGTTTGGGGTGGTTTTTTTTGCTTAAGATTTACTAACATTTTTTTGCCAAGGGAAATCTCTTGAGATCAAGGATCTGTGGTTTGTATGTATGTGGAAGACGGAATTGTCTTAAAGTGTCCTTCTGCGTAAATGAAGGAAAAACATTCTTTGTAGGTGCTCTAAAGGATGCCACTAACCCGTGCTAGTTGGGAATGTCAGTTCTAGAAAGACGCTTCCTTTTCCTTGAAACCCTTTGAGAGAGGCTAGGATTGCATTACTTGCTCTACATCTGGTTGATGAACCTTTCAAACAGAGGAAGCCCATCCTGGTTCAGGATTCAGGTCTTTCTCCATATATGCCCTTCAGATATCACATCACCTGCCTTTGAATAGCTGATGGTTCCAGATGCTTTCTGGCTAACTTTTTTAAATGAAAAAGTGATCACCAGTGTAATTGCAGGGCCAGAGGTACTGCTTGTTCTAACTGTAAACTCTTTTCCCTCACCCCTTTCAGCATTGCTCAGCTTCGAGAGGCACAAAGTAAGGAAAACAGAAGCTTGTGGGTAATGTAGTTAGTGGCAACTTTCCTTCGGAGCTTATTAAACTTTTCCTTTTCATATTGACTTATTTGGCATTTGTACACAGAACATGAGTCAGTGACACTACTGTAAACATCTGCCAGTGTCATGCTGCCAACACAAGCTACTTGCCTAGCTCTGGTTGCACCTTCTGTTGTTTTAGTCCATTGAAGTGAGACTCCCAGGGCTTCTTCTAATCAATCCTCTCCTTCATGGGAAGATAATGTAGTACATTTGCTCTGACTCAAAGGAAGAAATAGACTGTAAGAGTACATTTCCATGCGTCTGATCATATCAGGTTCAATAAACTCTGTCCCTCCTTCTTTTATCTGTTTTCAGAATAAGACTATTCCCTTTCAAACTGTTTATCTTCCCTAGGAAATGCTGAACTAGAAGGTCACTTCTAGAGGTAATGCGGCAGCTCCCAACACTAGAAAAATGATTGATACCGTTCTCATCATATCTCCCTATTTCAGAATACGTCCCTGTGTGCTTCTATGTATTACACATAAGAATGTGTTGGTGTGTGGACTGCACCAGCTATGGAGTTTGGAATAAGCCATCTACCGCTTTACAACAGGGCAGCCAGAAAGTGACACACAGTGATAGTTTTTAGATACACGAATCCATGCAAAAAGTACATGGGGAGGTGACAATTCAGATGTGCCACACATGCCTTATTGTGCCTGTAGGGTTCAAATACCTATGTACATGCAGGTGTCTGAATTTGTTCTACAAGCTCTCGCATCGAAGTATGAGAATGAGGTTTGCTTTTCAGATGTGTACACAGGCATATGTATTGTGCTTGAATATTAACATGCACTAGTTGTGTGTGGGCAGGCTTCCCGAAGATGTCTTTACATGGATCCCAGTGAAATATATTGGATCTGGAGTGATAACCAAGCAAGTAGGAATTCACATGCTGCATTGTTTATTTATTTATCTTAGAAAAATTAATGTGTTTTAGTAATTACTGGATAAAGGGGCAGACCTGTTCAGAATACGTTGACAGAGTAAATACAGGAGAGTGGCTATTATACTGAGGAAAATTAAGGTTTCATCTGTAATAATAATTTTTAAAAAGCTATTAAATTACATTAGGTTCTTGCTCATTCAGTTCTGCCTTTTTATAAAATAAACAAAGAGGGGAGTCCTGGTAAGTGGAGGCCTCCATCCAAACCAATATTTTAAAGTAAGAAAGCAGTGACAATTTTTATTATTTACAGTCAGTAGAGGAGATCATGTATCGCAGTCTAAATAGAAGTTATCATTATTAACAGCCTCCTGTATACATAAAGCTTTGGTAATATTTAATGTATGCCTTTCCTCTATTCTTGTTTACAGATGACCCTCATAAGCCGGAGGAGAAAGATGAAATTTCCAAAGTTATAATCATAAGTCTTGTCCCATTACTGGTGATTTCTGTTGCTGTCATTGTTATCTTTTATGCCTACCGCACTCATAAGAAGAGGAAACTCAATAAGGCATGGGAGAAGAATGTTAAGCCCAGGAAACATAAGGACTGCAGTGACGTTTGTGCCATTATGTTAGATGATGACCGCTCAGACATCAGTTCTACCTGTGCCAACAACATCAACCACAACACAGAATTGCTGCCCATTGAGTTGGACATTGTTGTTGGCAAAGGGAGGTTTGCTGAAGTGTATAAAGCCAAATTGAAGCAAAACACATCAGAGCAGTATGAAACTGTGGCAGTCAAGATTTTCCCCTATGAAGAATATGCCTCCTGGAAAACTGAGAAAGACATTTTTTCAGATGTAAACCTCAAGCACGAGAACATCCTCCAATTCTTGACGGCAGAGGAACGTAAGACAGATCTTGGTAAACAGTACTGGTTGATCACCGCGTTCCATGCTAGAGGAAACTTGCAGGAGTATCTCACACGGCACATCATCAGCTGGGAAGACCTCTGGAAACTGGGTGGGTCCTTGGCCCGAGGGATTGCCCATCTGCATAGTGATCACACACCCTGTGGTCGCCCCAAAACACCTATTGTGCACAGGGACCTAAAGAGTTCCAACATCCTGGTGAAAAATGATTTAACCTGCTGTCTCTGTGACTTTGGGTTATCCCTGAGGCTGGACCCTTCTTTGTCTGTGGATGACTTGGCTAACAGTGGACAGGTAAGTTAAAAGGAGGCTGTGTGTTGTGCCAACTGGTGTCTCAGTTCTGGGCCAAAAAAAAAAAAAAGAAAAGAGGAAAAAGGCCCTCAAAATCGTTAAAAATTAATGTGAAAGTGTTTATAGACAAAGACACTCTAAACTTAACATTAAAGCAACAGCAGTCAATGCAAACAGACGTATGATAAGGATGTGCTTCACATAGTAAGGTTGTGCCACAGTTTTCATGCCTGATGGCATTACAGTTTTGTGTAAGTAGACCCACTCCTGGCCTACCTCAGCATATCTGAAGCCTGTCTTCTGTCCTCAAGAGGTGTAAGCAGATAACCAAGTGATAATCACTTTGAAATGACAAAAATAAACTTGTTTCTTTAAAATAAATAAACTTGTTTGGTACATTCTCCACATACAAGCAAATGCAAGAATGTCAAATAACAATATTTGCCCTTTTGTGCTTTTTCAACTAGGTAGCGTGGGTAACACTCCTCTATTTCACAGGGATGCCAGGGGAATGTTTATGAATGCTTCAAAGATTAAATTTTTCAAGTACATCTCTAAATATTGGCTCTTCTGATGAAATCTCATAGTATAAATTCAGACCATTTGTTAATTGATTGCTAATTATTCTATTATACATACGTACATGGATTTTTATATTTTTATACATAGATCCCATCAAAGCCTGTTCATTTAAGATGACTTTCACTTCACATATAACTAATATTTCGGTTTAGAACATTGCCGGGGACTGCTCTTCAGTCAGTAGTGCTCTGTTGAGTTCACAAGAGCTTTGCTGTTGTTTATCTAATGAAAATCTGTCTTTGAAAGTCTCTTTAGTGAGGTGCAACTGTCCTGATCTCATTTTGAGAAGGTTTATTAACCACAGCCAGGAATAAATGATTACCAGTGGAGCTATATTTAAAATAATAAAAACACCACTCACAGTTACATACCATTTCTCACCGGACCTTTCTGGAGTTCAAGTGAAGTCATACCATATTCTCAGCCTTAAGACTGGTCCCATTTGGAATAAAGTGAAAACAGAATATTCAGCAGTGTAAGGCAGGGGCTCTGAAACTCAACCCCACGAACACTTCGATTGCTTAAAGCTGACCCTTATTTAAAGTTGATTTCTCCGGCATCACTCCCAGACACTTAGAAGTAGGAGGATAGCGTTGATACTGCCACTTCCACAGTCTACACTGACACTAACGACAAAGAGCAGAGCTGCTATGAGCAGGTTGCTGCTTTGGTGTCAGTGTCCTTGGGCACCGGTGTTGAGGCCCACTGTTTCATTTTGTTTAGTTCAAGTGAATCTGGGAGTGACCCAGCTAGTGTCATTCTCCTCTGTGGCAAGTAGTATGATGGTGTGAAGTGATTCTGTTTCAGTCACCATCTAGGTTCTTATGGGCACACAAGTATTACCCACTTAGCTTTCCCAACATGCCAATGGCAGTGTTGTAACTTTTAAAAAAAGAAAGATTCAAAAGTCACTGAGGGAAGAGAGATGGACCCTCACTAAAAGCTTTGGAGAAACAAGAACTGAAAGGAGTATGATATTTGCAAAGAGAAAGAATATCCAGACTCTAGAGGGATGTACCAGCTCTAAATTATTGGAGTTTAGGTACTAAACTCCGTGTAGTACTAAAATTCCTTTGGGACTCAGGGGTCAACTGTTCTCAAGATACAGGAAAAATATCTTTGACCCAAAGATTTGATAATCTAAATGCAGATAAAAGGACATATACAGAGTGGAATGATAACTCTTAAGGATGGAAAGAAGATTGACTTGAAAGCATTCTTCAAGTAATTTTCTCCCTGCATTTCCCATTGTACTGTTCAGTTACAGGGCTTCATTCTCCATTGTTTAGCAAAGCTACAGAATTATTGTTTCTGCTGCAAAGAGGGTGTGAAATGTCAGATCAGAGCAGCACTTTGTGACAATGTTATGAATCTGTATTTAGGACCCATTCATGCTAAAATCAGCAGGGATTGAAGGTATGGGACTGTGGGCCATGTACAGGTAATCCTTCTTTAGCATTGGATGAGATCTGCTTGGGGAAGAAGTTATGTTAGAGAATAAACAGGGGGTAGGAACAGCATCTGCTGCAGTTTCCATACATTCATGTTTCATAGAGGAGGGAGATGATGATCACCTCAGTGATGCTGAGACATGATTATCCCAGGTACCCTTTCAGTGTAAGGCTGTTGCTCACATGCTTGGCTTTAAATTCATCAGAGAGACCACTTAGTAGGGAATTTAACTTTGGGAGTGATCACCCAGGTTTCTTTCTGTCCTCTCTTTATAAAGGTTTTGATCCTACTACCATTTGCATATTTTTGACAGAAATTCTCTGCTGTTGCAGAGTCCTGTGACAAACCCATGTTTTTCATCTCTCCTATTGCCTTCTTATGGTACATTGCACTTTTTGTGGAACATCTTCCCATTTGCCCAGAGCCTGGGGTGATAAGACATGTACAAAAGCTTGTAAAATGAATGTCATAGGTCTCTCAGAAATGTACCTTTACTGCGTGGCTTCTTACGATTGCAGACCCAGTAAGTGGAATGATCTCTTGCAGTTCTACTGCCACTGGGCAAGGTGTAGTGCAAATAGCTCGTATAAATCACAGGTCTTACTTCATCACCCACTTGTGCTTGTTCATCTCTGCAATTAACCAGACACCTTCCCTGTGAGGACTTTGTCATTTCAGAGCAACTGTTGAGTGATCCAAAAATTCTTCCCTAAATCTTTTCTTGTGATAAAAACAGACATTTAAACTTTGTCTTCTGTAATGCAAGGTCATAATCTACATCTCAACAAAACGGCTAAAATCATTGCTGAAAATTCCTCAGTGTGAATAAAGTTTATGAGAACAGCTTTTCAAACGAAGGGGCTGATCTTTGGGTTTGATTCAAATGTGTGCTTCTGCATTCAGTATTTGTGGATTTGCTTTCTTCTGCCAGGCCTGCATTTACCACTTTCCTTTTAAGCCTACCATGAAAAGAAACAGCTAACACTGTAATATGCAGCGCGAAAGAGTACAATGTGGTTTTTTGCTCATTGGGAAGACAGTCAGCAGCAATTGCTTCAGGCCCAAAGGGCAGAGTTTATCTGCGAACAGCCAAGGAGTGAGAGAGTTTGCCAGTGTCAAAATTATTTGCTTAAAGAACTAAAAAGGGCCTTTTTTTTTTTTTCCCCTTTACCAAGAGAGAGGTGCACATAAGTTAGTAGTCAGGACAGTGCCAGATTCCCCTGGCAGCAGAAAATACGGCCTGTGCCAAGTATGGCCAGAATTTTTGGATACGTGTCAAATGGCACCGTTTCTGTGAAAGCTGAAGTTAAATCACAGCAGAATCCAAACTATGATTTACAGTTTCAGCTCCTGAGCTTTCCCTGATCTCCTCTCCTGTAGGTTGGCACAGCGAGATACATGGCCCCTGAGGTTCTAGAGTCCAGAATGAACCTGGAGAATGTGGAGTCCTTTAAACAAACAGATGTGTACTCCATGGCTTTGGTCCTCTGGGAAATGACATCTCGCTGTAACGGTGTTGGAGGTAAGTGCTATCATTTTCTTTTTCTCCCTAAAAGTATGTTTAGACAGACGTGCTATTGTAGTTGTCTGGGGAGGAGGCAACTCTTTTTAACTCTCACCATTTTTTTTAGTGTATCTTGGATGCTATAAATTAACAGGCCTTCGGCAGCAAGACGCATGTGTGCATAAGCAAGACTGAAGGGCAAACACCTGAGTGCATGAGAAAATGGGTCTTTGGTTGGTGTAAGGATAAATCTGTCATTAGGTGGACCAGTTTTAAAGATTGTTAATGTCTGGATTTTTTCCTATAACATCTTAAGTACCCATGGATTGACTCAGTCTGGTTGACTTCACCCAAAATGATTGGAAACATAAGACAATTTGAAATATTAAGACCAAGAAGTGATAATTGCCTCTCATTTACTTTCATGAAATACTAATTCTGAAACCTAATGAGGGCCAGTTAAGTGGCACATTTACTAGCTGATCATTTCAGTAGAAGACATCATAGTGATACAAAGGACTTCTTACTTTCCCAAAATCCCCAGCTGCTATTCATCATGTTTTGTGATATTGCAACAGATCACGCTTATGAGAAACCAAGGGAAGTTTGTTGTATAAAATTCAGTAACAAAATAAAAATGATTGGAACTGACTATCAGAATAGCTCCAGCAAAAGCTGCTATGCTTCTTCATATTCAGAATTTCATCACTGAAACAAAGTCCCCATTTCTGTTTCACCTAAAGCTGCCCCAGGATTCCCAGTGTGCAGCACTGGTATGTGCTAGAAATCAGAAAATTTGCTGTTGAGCTATTTGCATTACATATTGCCATGTTTGAAGATTTTGACCTTACTTCAGGGACTAAAATGAGGCTAAAATTGCATATAAAAGTCTTTAGTCTGCTGGAATTCTCAAGCGTTCATCCTAAAAAAGCTGCTGCAGAGTCCAGGACTTTCACAGGCAGTCTAAGGAGTGGGGCTGTAAAAGGTGCCAATAATGTGGGTGTTATAGTAGATACGCAACTGTGATTTGATTTGTTACCCTTCTTCCAAAACTACAGAGGCTCCATTTTCATCATACCTGGAATAGTTCCCTCTTGAAAGGCTGCCACAGAGCCAGGGCAGTCTTGCAAGCTAGAGCACTAAAATATGAGGAACAGTGTACAGGAGGGAAACCGGTGTCCCGTGGGAAGATGTGCATAGCTGCTCCTTGTTTCTCTACTAACATCTGTGGGACACTACAAGGGTGTCCATGGGGGTCTCTACAGCCACTCTGCACAGTGGCTGTGTGGCTGCATTACAGTGCCTGTGTGCAGGAGGAGAGAAATGCTTCCACCTCAGATTCCTCCTGTGCCTGACCAGCATTTGGTCTTGCTGTGTGGGCTGGATTGTGGGCAACAGATTTGCCCCTGTTTGCACTCTGCTGGGAAAGCTACAAAGCGAATATGTGTGCAGAAATCTAGTGCTAGCATAAAAGCATGAAAAAAAAATTCTCTTCTGTTCAAACATTTCAGGGAAAAAGCATTTGGTGCTTCAGGAACTGAACCTCAGTCTGGCATATTCCAAGGCAAACGTATCCACATTTAACGGTCGTGGTCATGCCTGTTTCTAAGTGCATTGGCACAACCTTAGCCTTTCATTAGCACTTTGTAAATGTGGCTGAGGAGATTTAAAACCTGAGAAAAAGGATCTGTGCCCTGTCTCTTGAGCTCTCTCTGTTTTTTGCATTTAGGAACTCACCTTATTAATATAAATACGAGCTGTTTGCTGTGGAGTCTTTCATCTTTGCTGATGCCCGAGTCCCTTCCTGTTCATATTTGCCGAGTATGGTGAAATGGGGATTGTGGCAAAAGCAAGCCTTATTGCTGCTGTTCTCAGAAGGCAGCTGCCTAAAAGAGGATATAAAGGCAGTTTCATAAGGAAAGAAAATCACCAGCGTGTTTAGCTAGAGAAGACTGACCCATTATAACCTTAAGAAGAGTTGAAGTCATTTCAGGAAACAGAAGGATTTATCTGGCGTACCATCCCCTTTGCTTTCAAGGTGAAGCTTAATGCCTGCTTATGTCCTGATTTTCCCTGTTCATTTTGTCCCTCAGTCATCCTCATTGCCAGAAACACATTTCTTGATTCTAATTTCTCTCTTTCAGTTATCGTTCCAGGGGTGAAGTCCCCAGCAAAACCATGAGAGTACTTGGGCCAATCCTAGGGGGTGGAACCTGTCTTAGTGTCTCCACCTGGAGCAGTTAAATACTGAATGTAGCTCCCTTGTGACTGGTAGTGAGATGTAGCAGCACTGCACAGTATCTCTCATTTCCTTCTTAGATTTTCCCCTGGTTCATGCAGCCTGGCTATCTTTGCAACCAGCTGGTGAAATACCCGTACAGTGATTCATGACTACAGCTCCCCCTCTGCTTTCCCTCTCCATCTGTCACTCATGAGACTCCCTCCTCTCCTCACAGCCTTCCCGAGGAGCTGCCTGTGCTCACACAAACCCCTCTTCCTAAACTGTTTAGGCACTGAGACAAATGACTTCGTGTATAAGCTGGAGCAGGCTGACCTGATTGCAGCCACCCTTTCCAAAGGAGACTAAAAGATGTAGGCACTGTCTTTGCAGAACAGGCTTGACCATGGCATCAGCCCAGTGTTGCTAGAGAAAGCCCATGGCTTTTTAAGAGGGCAGGAGTGGCAGCCTAAAGCAAGGCAGCAGCATTAACAGCTTTCATTAGAGAGGAAAGCATGGAGCAGGGGGCTAATTGCTATTCAGCCACATAAAGATACAGTCACTGACTTCTTTCACAAAGGGAGTTCTCAGGATTCATTTGTCAGCATGCAGGTGTTTGGTGAGTGTGGGAGGCAATGGAGGCAGGTCTTTTCACTACAGCAGCTTTGTCAAGCACAGTCTCCGTGCTATGCCAGGCCTTTTCAGTCAGCAGACGTTTAAACAAAAATACCCAGCAGCATAATCCATGCTGTGAAGCTGCTGTAGTAAATAAGCAGGTGGGGATCGGCTTTTGAGAAAGGCCATGCTGTTCATTGTTACTTTGTTGTGCTAAATATGGAGAAGGAGAAATGGGGCACAAGGGAAGGGGAGACAAAGGCAAAGATCGAGTTTGACTGATTTTTCACTGGGGTGTAATTTAGGAGGTATAGTTAGAAACTCAGTAACACTGCTCTGGGGAGAACTTGAACTGCTCCACGCTGCTGTTAACTTGGTATTTCATTCAGCACAGCAGCTGTGCACCAGATGCTGCACGTTGCAAGAAATATAATTTCCATCTCAACCACTGGCTTTCAGAGCAACACAGCTTTGGCGACTGAGGCAAGTGTAATTTCTCTGACAGCCTCCTAGAAAGAAAAGAAAACCATCTGTTTTGTATCGGAACTGTTCTGGGGGCGGACTGTTAGGATGGCAGCTATTTGTGCATTCTGCACCTCATGAGATGCTCAGCTTTCATCATATTGACGTGGAGAGGTGACAGTTTCTGGTGGCAGGGAGTGTTTTGATAGCCTGTACAGCCTGGGGCTGTGCCTGCACATTGGACCCTGAGGTGACTGCAGCTGCAGCCTGATTTAAACCTTTCCTTCTGTGGAGCAGAGCCAAATTAGGGCATGTCTGCGCTGCTGTGCTGGCTTGTGGTGGCATATAACCCCGAGCTGGTACGTCCAGACAGTGCAGCATCACCCCGCAACGGTAATTCATGCCCTAGAGATTCTCAAAGTGTCACCACAGTACTACATGTAAGGTAGCAAGTGCTTCAAGGAGCCCAAGGCAGCACTACACTGATGTCTTCTATGTACCTCTACTTACCCACTTCAGGATCCAGCACATACTGACTAAGCAGCCTGTAACCATACACTGAAAGCAGAGCTCGTGCACTCCCAAACCTTTGAAAGAGTGGCTGTGTCTTTGATCATCAGATGTGAATTCACTTAAAAGATATCTGTGCAAGGGAAGATGCACAGTGAGTTCACCCATTCCAACACACCCTCACTGTTCCCAG
The DNA here is from genome assembly GCA_039877255.1 of Loriculus beryllinus. Taxonomy (NCBI): domain Eukaryota; kingdom Metazoa; phylum Chordata; class Aves; order Psittaciformes; family Psittacidae; genus Loriculus; species Loriculus beryllinus. The sequence goes on from JBCJKH010026211.1 coordinate 13,258, forward strand.
CTAGCATCTGTACTCTGAAGCATCCTTGCCCATGGCAGGGGGTTTGGAACTGGATGATCTTAAGGTCCTTTCCAACCTTAACAATTCTATGATTCTATGATTCTATGATTCTATGATTCTGTGAAGGACGAACAGGGAAACCTAGGGAAAATGTGAAGTAAGCATCCTTAAACATGGCCATGAAGTGGCTTTCAAGCCTCTGCTTTATTCATTATTATCCCTTTGTGCAACAGCTAAACAGATCCACTGTCCAGATTCCTCTAGCATGAAGAAAGACACAATCTGCACACACACAGAGGTGTGTGCATGAGCTGTCACAGTAGCTCTACTATTGATTGATTTATCCCTTTTGTGGCTCTCCCCTTGTAAACTCTAAATGGAGGGGTATTTCAAAAGGATCTAAAAATTCCCAGACCACAGCCCCACTGCTGTGGACTGCTTCACAGCTGATTTTTGCTCACAAAAAATCACAAAAAAGTGAGGATTTTCACCTCACTCCTGCTTTAATTCTACAAGTGAGCCTCTCTCTTCCATCCTGAGGAGCTGTCCCACAGAAATCAACAAGAGAGATCATATGAGGGAGTGTCGACAGGGTTTGCGGGTACCCAAAGGAAGAGAATTTCACTGCAAAGAGCTTAGAATAGAAAAAGAACACATGAGCAAGGCATATTTTTTATGAGGAACTCACAGCCAAATTTTCCAAAGCATATAACAGGCACAACAAATAGATCTTCAGTAATGTCTCTCTTAGGGGCTAAAAATCTAGTCCCTGCCTTTCAGGGAGTTATGGCCAGGCCAGTGTCAAAAGACACGAGAGATACGGCAATTATTAGTGCAAGATAGCTCACAACCATCCAGATTAAATGCTGGAGGTTAAAGTTGAAAGAACTCTGCCATTACTGAACACTAAAGGTGCTGTATTTCACAGTGCCTGAGGTATTCATGGTACTGCAGCCAGTTGTCATTTTTAGTGCCTGACTGGTGTAAAAACAATCAAAAGAAACATATAAGACATAAAAAATAGATTCAGCATCTGTATAGAGCCATGCACAGGCAGCTAGGCACAAACATCTTAACCTTCCTCAAATTGACATTTGTTACATCTGCTGTAGCACATCAACATGATCCATGAATAACCCCAGCTATTACTGCAAAATGTGCCTGACACCTGCGATTCCACAGAATCAGGATGATTTACTGCAAGAGGATTCAGTGGGCTTTGTAAAGGAAAGAGAAGGAAGGAGATCCTGCATGCTTTTCAAACTGAGGGAAGGCATGACTATTACTACAGAGTCATTACAGCAAATTGGCATCTGACCTCAATTTCTTTACCACAAAAGAACAACAAACAAACCCAAACCAAAACAAACCTAAAAAACCTGTTCAGTCTTTGTATTTGGAAGAGGAATGCTTATATCATAGAAAGAATTTCTCAAACAGGGAAAGCGTAATACAGACATCAATTTTTGAACCATCTCATAAACCTGAATGGCCTTTGAATTAGCAAGAGGAACAGGTCAGCAGTACAGCGACAGCATCCCTCTATTGGGTATTGTGACTCCTCTGACTCCACATACTGCAGGATCTCAGAGTCTTGGCTGCTGTCCATGACCACTACCACAATCAAACCATGGCTGATGAAGATGTAGGAAATAGACATCTAGGCCATGTTATTTAAATTTTTCCAGGGAACATGAATATTTTGGTTAGCTGTGAAAGTAAAGGCATCTGCTTTGTAATTTTTGTGCATCCACTGCATAGTAATCCAGGTCTGACCAGCAAGATGGCAACTTCCCAATTAATTTCTAGGGCTAAAGTCTTGTAAATTTACTTTGGCTGAGTAATCTTTAACTGAAATTAATGTGGGTGAAAATGGTATGCCTTCTTGTAGAGGGAAGAAAGCAAAGCAGACTTTGACCCTTGAGTGAAAGAAAGTGATTTACGTACGAGAAGATAGGAGTTGTGTTTTGGGATTATAGCCCCTCTCCAGAGCGTTTGTGTGGACAGTGGCCAGCACCAGATGGTTCAGGAGAAGGAAGGAGAGCTCTGCAGGAGGCATCTGTGAGGTGATCTGCTGCACTGCACTCAGTTGTTTGCAGCTGGATCTCTAAACACTGAGCGTGTGAAGCACAAAGTTGAATATGCTTTCCAAAATGTTTGTTATAGTAACTTGGCTATTCTTTTTAAGCATTAGAAATTCTTTTTCTGTAGCCTGATAAAGTCTTCATCCCATGGCCATCGCATAGAAATCAGAGCTATAGCCTGACTCTAAGATTTTAGAGAAAAGTCCACCTTTTAGTTATGTTCCATACTATCTTGTTTTTATCATGAGACGTGTCAAGAAAATCTGACCTATGTCATCTTGATCATTAGTTATTTTCACTACTTTATCATATGATACCTAGCCTTTCCTTGTCCTCCAAAGTAAACAAAGCCAAGCTTTAGAGTTTCTTCCCATATTTTATGGGCCTTTAATCTTTATTATCACCCTTCTCAGAGCTTTTTTTTACCGTAAAATGCCCCTTGAGAGTAGTGGGCAGCTTTGGACCCTGCATTTGAAGTTTGGTTGTAACATTACATAACAGTGCTGTGTCTCCCATCTCATTCATCTCCCTTCACACATCTTCTGGCCACTCACATGTATTCCCCAGACTGCCTTGTAGATTACACTTCAGTTTTTCTTGCCCTCAATTAATTCCTAGAAAGAAATAGGAGGCAGCAGAACAAACCAGCTTCATAAATCTTTATCGGGTACTAGCAAGTCATTAGGCCTGTGAGTAAAGTCTCCATCTGTTCCCAAAGAAACCACAGCATTTTCTACACTGTGTCAGCATCTGCTATAATATTTCCGCTCTCAGAAATTTCTTGAGTTTTCTCCAAAGGTCCCATATGTCAGCTTTTTCCTTTCTCTCGCCAAAGAAAAGTGAGGAAAATATGCAACATGCAAACAAAAACTAGAATGGCAGCAGCCCCTTCAGGAAGCTGTGCCCCTACATCATGGGCCAGAACTGATCCATTTTGGGAAAGAGGCCTAAAATAAGAGCAGACTACTACTTTCTATAAACGAACACAGCTCAGTAATAAACAAGGGCAGCATGGCAGCTTCCAGCACTGCTCTTTATCGTATCTTTGTCCTTTTCAGGCAACTATTTCATCCTAGCACATTAACATCTATCATGACCTAAATAGATTTCAGTTTATATTTCACCTGGTAAGCATGTGAACTCTGGGGGACCTAAGGGCAGCTGATTCTTGCAAGCCTAGCTCAAGCAAAACTCACCTTGAAGTTCCTGTGTGTTTTGCCTCAGCACAGATTGAAAGCCTTGCAAATCATTATAGGTTATTCTGCTGCTCTGACTGTTGCTAATATGATTATGTACTAAAGGGTTTGAATGAAAATTGTTTAGTTGTCTAGGAAAGAAAAGGGCAGGGAGGGGACATGTGGGAGAAACACATCTGAAACATTTTTGAAAATGCCAACTGGCTTTGCTTTGTTTGGGGCTGGTCAAGCAGAACAGTGGCACTTGAGCAGCTCCTACTCCTCCAGAGAACAGCCAGCTCCCATCACATTTGACACCAGTGCACCGTAGCTGAATACCTTTGTGTTTGCTTATTTTCTTGGCAGAAGTGAAAGAGTATGAGCCCCCATTTGGCTCTAAAGTGCGAGAACACCCCTGCGTGGAAAGCATGAAGGACAGTGTCCTAAGAGACAGAGGGCGACCCGAGATCCCCAGCTCCTGGCTTCACCATCAGGTAAGAACACCACATGTGAGCAGCTGGGAGCTGCACTGTACGTTTGTCTGCTTCCTGAAGTCTGAGCCTTAGATCAGTGCCCTGCTCAGCAGACTGGACATCTCTTTTGCACAGATTAGAGCTCTGTCACATGGTGACGCTGGTGCGGCAGTGGTTAAGACACCACAGTGCTCTGCATCACGCCTTCCCCAAGCCCTAGGATTTCTGCTGCCCACCAATGCAATCTAAAAGTGATCAAAACAAAAAGATTGAAAACCTGAGATGTGACAATTATCCAGACAACCACAGAGTAATTAGGGCCCTAAAGCACACTGCGTGCAGGCTCTGAAAGGTCAAAAAGAACAACTTCACACATGGGCCCCTTCAGCAGAGAAGACAAATCTCAGTACTTTATCATGGAGACCAGTCATAGTTGTATCCCAGCTGCTGACAAGTTTAAGAAGATAGGAAATGAGCCTTCAGCAAGCCAGTCTGGTTTTATTCAGGTTGCACACTAGCAGTCTGTTTCCCTTGCAAGTCATGAAGCACACTGCCAGCTTTTCCCCATTCATGGACACCATGGTTGCACTTCCTAGGCGATAATAGACTTCTCAGTAGATGAAACTGAATGGAAGCATGCCAAAGGCATGCATTTCTTCACCTTTGCTATGAGCTGTTTTATCAGCAGAGATAAAATGTGAATTGTATCAGAGAAGAAGCAAGGCTTCGTTGTTCCGCTTTTCAGTGAAATTGTTGCGTGGTCTTTACAGACAAAAGACATTGTGAACATTTATAAAAGCCCAGGCAGACAAGATCAGCTAGTATTTCCATCAGGAGCAATGCAACACCTAGTTTTTCATTCAGTTGAGATGTTAAAATCATAGTCTAACGCCTACTTAAGGAAGGCCAAGTGAGTGGCCAAAATCAATCATCTTTCCAAACAAGAGCATTGCATCTGCCACCTGATGACTATAGCAGAGTGCAGCCCCTTCCTGGACCACAGGGACTTCCTCCTTATCTAGTCATCTGTGATAAGCAGGGTTATTGAGAATGGCTTTTAACTGGGGAGGAAAGCTCTATTTTGAGGGACAGGTGGATATCTGATATTAGCAGCACTAAAAATCTCTTTATGTTTTTCAGAGCCATAGATCTTATTAGGAGCCAACTGTCTTCTAAGAAGTTGAGCTGAGAAGGAGAGGATATACAAGTGCTCATCTTGATAGAAAAGAGCTAGTTGCAGAAGTTTTATAAAAATTCTGGATGAGCTAGTAAAACAAATCATGAGTTCACTGCAGTCGTTTGTTTTCCACAAAGGAAAAATGAAATCTAAACTAGGAATACATACGTGGTAGTTTAGAAGAGCCCAATTAGCAATGCAGGAAAGAATCTTGAGCCTATTCATTTGAGAAAAAAATAAAATAATAGAAAATGTTTAAAATTAGGAACAGTGTGAGAGCATTTCTCAGGATATTCAAAAGACATGGTCTCACATGAGAAAAATTAAGAGAAGAAGGGTAGATAACTGCTTAGGGAAGCAGAAGATCAATAGAAAGATCTCTGGACAGCAAACCTGAGGATAATCAGAGTTTTCTCAAGAGCAAAAAAAAACTGTGACTTAGTACCAGTCTGTTGCTGGATATGAGAGATACTGCATACACTAATGCAAAGGCAGAAGTGGTCAGCAAATATTTCTTTTCTGCATTTGAAGAGCCAGATGACCTGCATGTAGTAGAAGGTGATGAAGGCCCCTAAAAGCACAAGTCATTGGCACCTAAACAGGCCTGGAGCAGTTTAGGTGGCCCAGAGAGTTTTCTGCATTCAGGACAAAGCCCCACTGCAGTGTGGCATTGCATTACATGGCAGTAAAAGTGGGCATTACCACTGGTTAGGCCTTGCAGAGAAGTGTCAAGGAGCTCATTTTACACACAGCCAGTTGTAGCAGCAGGTGTAGGTGTGTCAGCATGCCCAGAGTGCCTGCCTAGGGAAACACTGGGCTCAGGATCCCCATGGTGCTCAAGCACCATGGCTGCTGTCATAGCAGCAAGCCTGAGTGTAGGCTCGAGGTACGGGAGTAGAGCTAAACTTCATCACCTTTGGGTTTACATGGCAAATAAAATGGTTGCAGATTGGGACCTAAGTGTCTTGCATTCAACTTCAGATTTCTTCCCTGTGTAAACCCCAGACCTCACTCTGCCTCCAGTACATGGCACCCACCAACCGGGAGGACCACGTATCTCTGCTTGTATGTCACCAGGATGGGCAGAGCTGGCTCCAACAGGGTTCAGCTAAAAATCTAAGACAGGAAATGGATGCTTAATAGCACACTCACAAGACATTTAATGAAAGTGGATTTAATACCTTTCATCTAAATCCCTTCAGGGTTTCACAGATGCCATTGGCTTCCGCAGGGCTGTGACGGTTTGCAGCAGCTGAGGATCTGCTTTAACATCCATAGAAGTTGACCTTACTGTAATGGCTCTTCCATATTCATTTCCTTCTTCTGCAGTCGTGTTTTTGTAATGAACTCATTGTTCATTGTGATGAAATTCTGGAATGGATTTACATATTACGATTTCCCTTTCACCGACTCCCCCCTTTAATGAGATTTGTTGCACTGCTGATTTCAAGTTAATGTTTAATATTTAATTTCATTTACTGCTTGTAATTTCAATGCCAGAAGAAAACTAATGTTATTTGTACACAGACAATAATGTTCTGCTATTAACATTGACATCAGTAAACATCACCAGTTAGGTAAATTATGCAATTAATGCAGTCTTCTGGAATGTTATTTTTTTTAAATGGGAAGTTTTAGATAAGTCCTACTTAATGAGCTTTTAGTGTCATAAAGCAAAGCACACAATTTCCTGGCAAATACCTCATGTTTATAAAATGCATTACAGAGATGCAACTGTGTTTTGCTCCTGTAAACACATGCATCAGTATTGAAATGAAGGTTAAATAGTTACATCTGTGAGTGACGCGTTTAAGTGTTTGTGGGACTGTGGCCCATATTTGCACATAGATTTAGCTAGTCTGCAAGAAATTCATAAAGGGATTATGTAGGGCTTGATATTGCTGACAAGCAGTATTTCATTTGGAAAACTCAAACAGAATTCACACACACAAAGGCATGGGTTAAGTGAGAAGTCGCGTTATCCAAGAATTCTGATCATATTTATTAAAAAACCCTGCAACTACTTCATTCTATAGCACCAGTCCAAAGCATCATTATTCTTGTTATAAATTATCAGAACATACATTTAGTATCAACTAAAGTGCTGCAAATACTGTAGTAGGGTTTCTTGGAAAAAAAACCCAAGAGAAGCATGCCCCCGTATATGTAGCAGCAGAGCCCATAAAACACTTCCAGGACAAACACGTATAACGCCCTGAACTTCAGAGCACACTAACACAACTAACACACATGGGCTTTGGCAGTACCTGGCCCTATCATGACTGCTCTCTCTGTGCTCTCTGCAGGGCATACAGATGGTGTGTGAAACTCTTATTGAGTGCTGGGACCATGACCCTGAGGCCCGGCTGACAGCGCAGTGTGTTGCGGAACGCTTCAGTGAGTTCAAGCATCATGACAAGCTCTCAGGAAGAAGCTGTTCGGAGGAGAAGATCCCTGAAGATGGCTCCGTGACCACAGCCAAGTAGTGTGCACCCAAGAGCTCCAAAACGGAGGGAAATCACTCCTAGATGCATTCACCTTGGCAAAGGAAGAAGTCTCAATCGCTGACTTGACTTACTTACTTCCTGGAGGACTGAGGCTGTCACTACTCCCTGTAGGCTCTGGCTCTGGACAGGGAGATGTATTCATGGAAATTAAAAGCCAGGAGTAGGTGTTATACCCTAGCACTGGCTGCCAGCATCATGTCATAGGAGGAGCTATGTATGTTAGCACTTCATCAGGAAATGGGATTTGAAAATAGCTAATAACATTATGCACTTTATTAATGCCTGTATATAACTATGAAAATGCTATTTTTATATATATATACATATATATATATAAAATGTGTGTATGTATATATATATCTATCTATATATCTATAAACAGCCATGCTCTGAAAAAAAAAGAGTTCAAACAAAAACAAGTGCTTCCAGGAAATTACCGGTGTGTTGGAGAT
>JBCJKH010026219.1:0-21212 GCA_039877255.1 Loriculus beryllinus
GCTACGCAGGATTTGGAGAAGGCTGAGGTTCTGAATGACTTCTTTGCCTCGGTCTTCAATGGCAAAGGCTCTGACCATACCACCTGAGACTTGGAAGGCAGGCGCAGGGACTGTGAGAAGGAAGACCTTGGGCACACTGTAGGAGAGGATCTGGTTTGAGACCATCTTAAGAACCTGAACGTACACAAGTCCATGGGACCTGATGAAATTCATCCACGGGTCCTGAAGGAGCTGGCAAATGTATGCTCCATCCCTGTCAGTGTTCAAGGCCAGGTTGGACAAAGCCTTGCGTGGCATGGTTTAGTGTGAGGTGTCCCTGCCTATGGCAGAGGGGTTCGAATTAGATGATCTTAAGGTCCTTTTCAACCCTAACTATTCTATGATTCTATAAGCAGAAATTTTGTGTGTCACTTTGTATATCACCAGTCTGTTCTATCAGCCTACTTTGATGCTTATATCTTCATTGGGAAGGAAAAATTCCATAAGGTGTTGAGTGGAGCAAAGGCTGTTTAAGTTCTGTTCTTTCTGTCTTCAGCTCAAATCACTTCTGCTGAGGGCTCCCCTTTCTGCTTCTTACTTTTTTCTTTCAGAGGGGTATATCAGAGCCAGAGGTCTCTAATGCAGGGTAGGGAATGATATATACCATGATGATGTTAAATTTGTTCTATTTCACAACAGGTCAATATTCTGATTAAGTCCAAAAAGGCAGTTAAAATATATATAAAATATGAGGAGTCGCACAGTTATGACTAGTTCTGAAGAGTCTGCATTTAGGGAAATGGGAAAGCAAAAATGATTTGCTTTTTGCATTAAGTGATACATCCAAGAACACTGGGAAGGGTGATTTAGTCTTACCTGTGCTCTCTTTCTTTTAAGCTGATTGTGCATCATCTCTGGAGAAGACTGATGAAAACTTTCAGGTAAGATTTTGTAATGTCAATAAAGCCATCCAGGAACAATTGTTTCAGAGTAAGCTCCTTATTTTCTGGAAAGTTTTTAATTTAAATAAAGATAGAAAAAATACTTTTCCAGAAGCATAGTGAGAAATTCAAACCACTGAAACAGCCATTCCAAACTCCACAGTATGGCATGATTGGACAATCCAGATTCCTAATAAAAAAATCAGAAAAATTTGTAATTCAAATATTAATAGTGAATATTTCTATTTGCACTAAGCAGACCTGTTTTTAACAGCCTAATAGGAAATCCTTTTTTTAAAATCACCAACTGCGTGGCATTTAGCATGAATAAATTTGGGCTACGCATCTTGACCTATGAATATGACATCACTTTAAGAGATTTATTTGTGAGCCAAGCCTCTTGTTCGGATACATGCCCAAGATCCCTTGTAAAAGCATGATGACCATCAAGTTATGGCATTAGTCACTGAAAATTTCTTGCTTGGTTATGATGAGTGGCTCTGTTTTTTTCCCAGTTTAATTTAATCTGCAGATTTCTATACTGGTTTTATCCAAACCTTTCTCTCTGAGAAATTCTCATTAAATGGCTTCTGAAAAAGACAACTCTGCAACGCATTCCTTTGCTTTTGTGCCAAAGTGAATCTAGATTAATTCCACAGAATCTGGTGAAATTATTATGTCTTTAGGAAGGAATAGAGACTCAAAACCTGGGTAGGGACTGCAGCATATGGTATATTGCTGTGTGCTCCACTTTCAGCTGGTGTAGAAATATACACATTGATGTGTGATGCTCATGGTATGTTTTGTTGCAGATGAAATGGAATGAATGATGATTGACACACTTGGGCTAGTGGTGATAGCTTTCTTCCTTGCTATTTTTATTAACCAGTCTTTTCCTGTTTCCTCTCTTTCTAAGGAGAAGACTCATGCTTCCTTGGAAAAAAAAAATAAAAAAAGGTGAATCTAGCCCATGTGCACTGAATTATGCATGGAGCCACCATAATTGCATGTATCAGTCAATGCCTGCAGAAAAAATGCAAGGCTAAGCAAGTAATGGCTGTAGGTAAACACACATTTAGTCATATGATGGTTACAGTAACTGTGCATTTTGTATGCACGGCTGGATGAATGTTGTTATGACAGCTTTCATGGCTGAGTTCAGTGCAGTACTGTGAGGCACAAGAATACTGTTTTTCTTCTGGGATGGAAGTGGAAATGGAAAACTGCACTGCTCTTCTATTTTGCCTTAACACTTTAAGACTTTTGTGTCAGAGAATCATAGACAACCAGAACCCTGAAAAGCCACCGTTAGTCTGTCCCCTCTCAGACCCATTTACATGATTTGTGACAAATATTTACCCAGTTCTTCAAAATCTCCAGCACGGAAGGGTCTATAGACTCCTGAATTATCATTGTAGTGACTTACAAGCTCTACTGTTATGAAAGTTTTTCAGTCTAAATCAGTCAAGATTAGGCTTTTATGACCTTCCCTAGGCACTATGACCACAGAGAACAGGAGAATTCACTCTCTTCACAACACAGCACACCGCTAGTTAACATGGCAGAAGTGGGAAGCTCTGAAGTCAACAGAATAACACCCCCAACTTAGAAGAAAAGTGTAAGTATTGGTACATAATATGCTACTTTGTTGGACGATGGTGGTCCTTTTCAAATGTCTTTAATCTCACAGGATTTTAAATTGTTATCCTAGAAATTTAGCATGCAAAACCACATAGATAGACCTTCTTTCTACAAAGTGCATGACTTCACAACTCAAAGCCTTATCAGAACCTCCTGGAACCTGGGTTATATCATCTTCAGAAACATTTCACATGTATTTCATATATTTATGTCAAGGAACAGACAGTGAGAGGGATCATTTCTTCACTGTAACCTCTAGGGGTTTCAGTTTAACAATTCCCTTTCTGGGTACCAACTTCGGAAGCCTGATGTGAGATGTTCTCGGTTATGTTTAGACTACTAATTAAGACAGGAGGTGGAGGGCCATGACACACAAACATCTCTGCATTGAGGGATGCTACAGGTGTTTAGTGATTCTGATTTTGGAATCTGAAGCCTTTTGAAACATGTTTATTAGAAGACTCTAATCTTCTAATTAGTCTCAGTGGTGCTCCCTTTCTGCCAAGTGTGCCAGCTGCTCTACTTAAAGATGACACTGTTGGCAGGTTATAGTCTTGGTTCAGAGCAGTGTGCTGTGAGAGGGGGTGATTGGAGTTTGTCTGATCTCACGATGGATTGTGGGAGCCTGACAGCAGTGGAAAATGGAAGTGCCAGGGTGGGAATGTGGACCCAGGCAATGCTGCTGTGGGGTAAGAGAGAGGAGATGTACTTTCACTGGCTGTCCAACAGTAACCTGGCAGAGTAGGAGCAAAATCCCTTTTAGTAAAGAGCTCTAACACTGCAGTAAGGGATTGATGAATGCTTACATAGGATGGCTAGAAGTGTACCAAGAGTGGGAGGAACAGATGCGAGTCTGTGGGCAAAGACTCAAGAAGGGCAAAATGTAAGGCATTTGTCCACAAAATTTCATGATTCATGAACTGGGATATATGACTGTGCATGAAGTCTGCTCTCACGGAGAAAGATTTCTATAAATTTATTTCTGCTTGAGGCATTACGTTATGCTTTTCATAGCTGATGTGAATACAAATATCAGATGAAGGACATTTATGGTCATTCTTATTACTGAATACACCAGCAGGATGGGGTTTGCTTAATTTCACACTTGTGGTCTCCACTCGTTCAGACAACTTTTGCATATCCCAGCCTCAAGTGATTTGTTGCATGCTGTATGTCAAGCCACTCACAGAGGTGGGAACAGCAGCCTTGCTCCCAGATGCTTTTCTTTAATCATGGGAATGTGTTTCTTCCCAGAGCAATGAGTTACCACCTCATGTATTTGTTGCTACATGGAATATTAATATTGTAGTCATATCTGTCTCCTTAGGGGACTTGTATTTTATGGCAGCAATTCAATACTGTTCACTATTTGGAGTTAAAAGAAATGCAGGAGTTGAAAGTTTTAAAAGCCTTTCCTGAAAAACAGGCAAAAAGCATACCAGAAATCACCTTCTCAGTTCAGTAAAGAAACAAAAAGAAAAGAATGGTTCATGATTACCAAAACCATGAACTGTTGTTCATGATCGCTAATGTTTAGTTGTGGTTTTATCTTCTTAAACACTTTCTAAACCACACAAAATGCTGTCATTTTCTGATAGGGTCCTGCATAAACCACACAACCTGAAAAGGTTTTGAGATGTATGCCAAGGCTGGCACCTCAGGGTACAGTGGAGTAACCCAGCCTGAGCTAAGGGGCAGAGCTCTATGAGAAAGGGCTGCTGGAAACCTCATTGAGGCAGGGATGCCTCCATGGGCTCGAGCTGCTTTTCAGCTCCAGCCCTTACCCCTTGTCCTTGCCCAAGCCATGCTGCAGCTCTTGCACACATCATTTGCCAATCCTGACCCCTAGCTTGGCCTCAGAGTTGCTCCATCCTCATGCCTGTGGTCACAGTCCCCAGCCTGGCTCTGCTCACTGCCTCTGGGGCAGTGGGAAGGGGACACATGGAGAGATCTCTGTCCCAGCCTATACCTCTGAGCCCCTGCTGCCTGCCTTGGCAACATTGCTCCCTGACCCTTTCTCTCTATAGCAAAGGCACTGATAGCGTGAAAAGGCATTCACAACAGCTTGAATAAAAAGACCAGCTTGTATAAAAAAAGCTTTCCATTAATTTTATTCCCTTTTTCACTGTAAAAATAATTCTCAGTCAGAGAACAGGAGAAAACCCATTAGCTTAATCACTGGCATGGCAGCAGTTCTGCAGGTCCATGATACATTTAAGGCTTGATTCTGTAAATACTTACACATCTGCATGTCATACAAGCAACTCAACTGCATGGATGTAAGAATGCATGTGTGTATATATATATAGATATATACCTTTCTTTGCAGGAAGTGGACCTTGTTCCATGGAGAATATGTTGCGTAGTTGGTCCCAGGCTAATCTATGCAGATATTTTAAGCTCGTTTTCTTGATGGCAGATGGAGACAAGCAGCTTATAACATTAATTTTCTCATTGGATCTCATCTGACAAAATCCCCATTTACTTTAGTCTAGCATGAACCATTATTCTTCTGTAGATACGTGCCTAATAAGCTTAAATTCTGAAAATGAATATTTGCACTTACAAATATCAAGGGAGAGTTAAAATCAAACATGCTGCACAGTCGTTCTGGGAAAGCCAGCAGTAAAGCACTGTTTTCAATAATCAATAAGTCAACTAAGCAAATCTCTAGACTGTTGTTATGAGGGGATCTGTCATCATGCAAAGTGAAGATTTATCTGAGAAACCACTAAGTAAATGCTTCTGCCACTTAGCAATAAACAGGGTTCCCCCTTCTCTTTTTTTTTGTTTCCTTTTCTGGGTTGTGAGCTGCAATTTCAAGTGCAGGCACACACAGATTTGTTTGCATTCCAAACAGAGACAGGGTATGGACCATAGGACTCTTATATAGTCCTCACCAGCTTGGGTCAGTCTAAGGATGGGAAGATACCCTCTAGATTCCCTATGGCAAACTCTTTCTGTACTGCTTCCTCTCCCTTTGTGTTTTCTGCATTTTGTATCTCTCAGCATTAAAATACTAGGAAAAATTTACTCGATGCTCTTACTGGCTATCAAACAAATAAATAGTCTTATACCTCACTGATCTGTAGCCACCTGTGACAATACCCCCCAAAAGGGACTTCACTCCCTAATAAATGTTCAAACACACAGCAAGAATGTGAGCTATCTACTTGTAACAGTACCATCGTTTTCTTTCAAAATGTGTCAGAAACCACTTATTAGAAAGAAGAAAGCCTCAATATAATATATATAACTGAGCTTTACTGCTACAGACAAAATGCATTCTGTGATGCACTGCTTTTTTCTTTTATGGCTATGCTTCCTCATTTCCTAATTTTGTTTGAATATGAGTTTAAGGGTTGGAACTTAAAATCCTTGGTAGCCAGGTAATTGCTGTCTAGAGGCTTGAACATGCATGTTATGGTTCCCTCTAACCCCCTTCCATTGGCATTTGTGTTCCTTTCCGCTACTACTGAGATTTGCCTATATTTCAGAGGGATTATGGATGACTCATTGTTTATTGATGAAAAAATCCTTTTCCACTCTGTAAATTATCCCTCTCTTTTCAGACATCCTTCCCAGCAACTGTGTCAGGTGCTGTGGTGAGAGAAGAGGAATGCAGACATGCTGGTAGCATGAGGGTGCCTTTCTGAGGGCTGCTTCCACTTCTTGGATACATCTGCAAAATGATCACCCCAGTGGGAAACACAAACTCTAGGATTAAAACTGTGTTTTAGCAGCTGGGTTGGACCTGTGAGTAGTTGAAAACAGAACTGTTTGTATTTGTGACAAATATTGTACGTAGGGCACTAGCAGAAGAGCATAGGGTCTGTGGATACTGTGGCACAGAAGCAATAGTTCCGAAGATGTAGACAGTATCTTCCCTTCCAGGAAATACAGGGAATCCAAGTTTGGATGGCAGAACCCTTGTCACTACCAGATCTCATCAATGTGTACCAGTGTAACGCCTCTTCTGACAATGCTGGCCTGAAATGTTTTTGCTTGATCTTGGGGCTTATCTTTTCTCCACTCATCATCTAGCCTTACCCGAGGGCTTTGTAATGTTGGCATTTATCAGTGTCTACTTGTCCTCCTTTTCTCTTTTTCTTTATCTAATCTTTTCATGGGACATACAAGTCTTCCTTTATATGACCTTTGCCTTTCCCTTGTCTTATACCCATTAACAGCTAGCTATACTCATCAGAAAAGGTTAATTCCTTTATATTGGCAAGGCCAGGGCCCCATGAAATCAAAGCTGAAACTCCCATTGGCATCAGTTGGAGCAAATATGGCTCAGTTTAACCAATGAACTTGAGGAGAATAAGCGAAACTGAAGGCAGCAACAGCAAGTTCAGCCTACAACTAACTCCAAAATGATTAAAAGTTTACAAAGATCTCAAGCTTTCCTAGATACTAATGCAACATCCAGGATGACATGGCTACCATCAGCACTGAAGCTTGCTACAGCTACCACCCACCTCAATAAATACTGGTCATCTAATTATAAAGCTTCCTTCAAACCTGGAGTGTGTGGGACTGGGATAGTTAGCCACTGATTGTAATGAGATTTTACTTTCAGTGACCTGTATTCACTGGACTATCTATGAATTTTCTTCTGAAGTCATAATTTCTGAAATGTGTCACTTTTCATTAAGGTGACAAATGCTGGCATTCGGCTGGTATCGATCACATCAAGCTCCACAATGATGGCTGGCAGCAGCAGAACAATGCAGGAGCCAGCTGTGCTTGGCTGGAGCAGACAGCTTATCTAGGGTTTGTTTTCATCCTGCAGTATAGTTCTGACTTAGTGTGAAAAATATCACTGAAGAGGTAACATGCTGATCTGCTGAGCTATCTATCAAGTGAGCTGTTCAAAGCAGAGATAGGGCCAATTGATATAAGTGTACTGCTCTGAATGGCAGCAGTGATTCTCCACCTATGAGAATTTTATTGCCTACTGCTGCACAAGAGGGTTCAAGCACTGAGCAATTTCCACTAGATGAATGAAAGAGTTTGGGGACGTTTTTGCAAGTATGTGCTACAGGGAAACATCACATTTTACAGTCCCAACTTTTTTCCTTGTTTGTAAACCTGAATATTATCTTTTAGTACCTCGTAGATCTTTTAAACATACTATAATACCATATATATATATATGTATATCATATATATATACCTAATGAGGAATCCAAAGAGCCAATAGTAATCCTCTGGTATAGTTGTACCTACAAAAACTTTGTGCTAGAACCCACTATTTTATGAAGGAAATGAGAGATTATCTTCTATGCTCTAAGATAATAAACATTACAACAGACATGACCAATTAGACTTCCTTCTGTTCAGGACTCTAGAACAACCAAGGAAGAGAAATAGTTATGGTACCTCAGATGAGGTCAGTAGCCAATTTTCTCCTTGTCTTACTGTTTTTCATCCAACTTTTCACAGGAACATAGAACCTTAGAATCATAGAATGGTTTAGGTTGGAAGGGATCTTAAAGATCATCTAGTTATAAACCCTTGCCACAGGCAGGGGCACCTTCCACTAGACCAGGTTTCTCAAAGCCCCATCCAACCTGGCCTTGAACGCTGACAGTGATGGAACAGCTGCAACTTCTCTGGGCCACCTGTGCCAGTATCTCATCACTTTCACAGGGAAGAACTTCTGCCTAAGGTATAATGTAAATTTTCCCTTTCAGTGTAAAGACAATCCCTCTTGTCCTGTCACTACAGTCCCTAATGAAGAGTCCCTCCCCAGCATCCCTATAGCCCCCCTTCAGATACTGGAAGGCTGCTATGAGGTCTCCACTCAGCCTTCTCTTCCCCAGGCTGAACAACTCCAACTGTCTCAGCCTATCTCCACAGGAGAGGTGCTCCAGCCCTCGAAGCATCTTTGTGACCTCTTCTGGACTCACTTGAGTAGGTCTACAGCCCTCTTGTGTTGGTGGCCCAGAGCTGAACACCGTGCTCCAGGTGGGGTCTCACCAGAGGACTGTAAGGTGTGTGTATGGACTCAAAAGCTAGAAAATTATGCTGGGGAAAAAAGAAAAAAATTTCCGTTCTTAATTAATAAAATGGTTATTTTTAAGAACAGCTTTTGACAGTGCTAGAGGAGGTTTCAGAAAATAAGTCCTTTTAGCAGAGATGTATCACCTTCTGGATCGTGCTTCAAAATGGCATTTTTTAAAGTATTGAAAATAGGTGGGGTTTGTCCTCATCTAATGAGAGTGACCTCCTATACAAAGCTCTTCAAGATCTATTTATGAAGAGTGCCACATCAGAAACTGATATTGATTTTTATTTATTAGCTTTCTTTATATATTTCTGCTAGTTACATCTCTTTTATTACCTTTAGATTGAATGACTAGGCCTCTTAGGTCCTTGATATAGGACTTGTTTTCCAAACATCTCTCACTTTTGTTGCTCTCTTCTGAATTTCTGTCATTTTCTCTTTTTTTTTTTTTTTTTTTTTAATTTTCTTTTAAGGCATGCATTGCTCTGAAACTTAGAAAAGTCTTCTGTTGAATAAGGCAATTATCTTGCCTAGAAGGAGATCAACACAAAGTTTGGGAGTGAAAACTTGACAAAAATAAAATGTGAAGGCCACAAAAACATCAACAATTCCAAAACTGCGGATCTACACTTTACCAAACATTTAACAAATTCTTGTTGACTGATGATTTACTTCTCTGTAATTTTCACTTTAATCAATTTAGTGATTAAAATGGTATCAGGAGAGCTTGTGGAGGCAAATGCTAATGTTCTAGGCATCATAAACCACATATAAGAAAGGATAGAGTGATATGCTTCTGTGAGAGAGACTCTATATTGAGTATGTTGCCTTCACAGCATACCCAATGGCGAAAGTACCCAATAACTTTTCCCTGGAAGAGGTGTTGGGTACTTTCTCCAGTCTTCAAGTTTTGATGCCTGAGGCAGGTGGCCATGGAGGTATGTGATACCCCAGGGAGTACAGAGCCTTGGCACCGTCCCTAACAGGAAGGGCACTCACAGTGGGTGGCAGAGGGGAAGCAGCTCTGTGTGCTTCTGCTCTTGATTGCACCTGGAAACATTCCAAAGTGGGGAGAGAACAAGTGAAATTAACCAATTACATGACAAAAAAAAAAAAAACCTTCAAAACACAGTACCAAAGCTGTGGTAACACTCAGTGCTCTATGTCATACAAGAATGAAAAGAAGGGGGAAAGGGAAAGGAAATTTTCTTTTAAGAGATGTATTTAGTGAAAAAATTCGAACCAGCAAGACTTCTTTTCAAACTCTGAAATGGAAGAACTTTCTAAACACTTTGTGGATCTGAGTCCCTTTTTAGCTAATTACATGTTTAGAAAACAAATCTGTTAATTCTGCAACTGGGAATACCCATATGAAAATATGGTCATTGTGCTGCATACCAGTGAGTGAACAGGTACTGTATAGCCATTTTTACCTCTTTCCCCTTATGCCTCCCCTGCAACAAAAGCTAACAGTAACGATATACAGACCTACTTAGTTGATCTAGACTGGCTCTTCAGGGTTATACATGATGGGCCATTGCCTGCATCCCAGTTTTGACATGGATGTGCTTTCCACACATGCCTGGGTTCCCAACCCCTGTGCATCACATTGTTGATGGAAACATTCCAGCTAGTTTCAGAATATTTAGTGTTGACTTCTGGCCACTTCAAATGTATTTCAAATCTTAATTTCCAGTTGTGTTTTTTTTTTTTTTTTTCCTGCTTAAGAGCTACACTCCATGGACAAGCCCTGTGTGGCATGCTGACCATCTGGGAGTTGTTACAGCTGTGCTTTTCAAGAACCAGTTATCATTCCCACTTCAAGCACTGATGAGCCAATGCTTAATTTCAGACTGTTTCTGGATAAATTGTCCTGTGAGACTTCAATGCAAAGACAACAGTTCTCCATTGGAATAGGTCAGTTCTCCCACATGATCAGCAGCCTGTTTAATTCCCAGATACTGAGCTAATTGGATTGTCCAGATACAAGATACAACAATCTTTTGTATTTTTAGAAATAATTGCGGAATTACAACCTTCCCATAAATTTAGCAGTACTCTCCACCCTCTCTCTGTTAAAAGAATTCAATCCTATTTCAGAAGATAACCTTGAGAGAATGAGAAAGGTATATGCTTTGTCTCTATCTTAATAAAAGTCTGATATGAAGGTTTAATTAAGAAAGAGAAAATAACCAGGAATGAGCACAGGATTTAAAGCAAAATAGACCTTGTAAAAATGAAGTAAGAACCACAAATGTGATTCAAAAGGTCCCCTTGAAGAGACAGAGCAGAGTTTCCCACTGAAACTCAAGATTTGCCATAGCTCTGCCATTTTCCAGCTATGATGGCATTTCTTATTCGTTCTTTTCCCTTCTTCTGTCTTGGCTTACATGGCAAAAATAATTTTTTTTGAATTTGTCTCTTCTTCGGATTTAGTACATTTTCTTTCTTTTCTTGTGATGCTGTGGTACTAAAGTTTTGCTGTTGAGTATTTTTTGTAAGATTTTTTAACATCTTCCATTCCCACTGGTCCATCTCATAGCCCTTGCACTGCGTTAGAGTTAGTAAAGAAGAAGCTGCAACATTTGCTGTGTTACCTTTATATATTCCTGCATGCACTACAATAATGCAAACACATTGTTGGGATTACTAGATAGAAAATTGGAATTCCTCAATAGAAATAAATGTTAAAATAAATGTTTTAAATTTATCTTTGTCTGTCAGACTAGTTTGAAAATGTGGCTGGTCACTGAAGAGGATGTTTGTCCCAAGCTAGATTAATGCATTTTAAGGGAGAAATTTTAAAAGCCAGTGAAATATTCCCAGGATAATTCACACACAGCTGACTGAATAATTTATCATGAATAATGTATTTAAATGTTGCCTCTCTCTTCATAAGGAGATTAGGATATTCTCAGACACATTCATTATTCAAACTAATATTGGGTTTTCTCACCCCTCCCTCAAGGGCTCGATCCTGTCACTTTTACTCAAGTTCAGTAATATATTCTGTGGGGAATTGTGCTGATTTTAGTGGCAGTTCCTGCACAGCGTGGTACAGGAGAGAGCATCTGTATGCAAGTAAAAAGGTTATAAGCACTTGTGAATATTTGATGTTGGTACTTTGAAGCTCCTGTATAGGACAGCTATGGAAATTCTAGGAGGTACTTTCGTTAGCTCTTATAACTAACCACTGTGCCCCCAATTTATTAAACATACAATTCAAATTTAGATTGCAGCTGAGAGGCGAGCTAACATCTTGCTATCCAAGAGTAGCGGAGCTTAGCTTTGAAGACGTTGCTGTTTACAGAAAGTGAACACAAAAGATCAAGAGTGAGGGCTAGAAGAAATGTGCTCGAGTGTGCAGTCATTCAGAATTCCTCTTGTTACTGGTGCTGCTCCTGGAGACTGCTTACAGGCATTTTTGTCAGCATTAGTGCAATAATTACTTCTGTGCTTCCCTGTACCCTGTGACTGCAATTCTTTCCAGCATTTTTTTTTTTTTTACTACAGGCCCGGCCTTCAGCTGGGCGGATGAAGCTTCCTTCTCAACTTCCAGCAGCAGTGCCTAAAGGTAGAGCTAAATGTGTAGATTGGGGTACACCTTCACTGTGGTGCAACCTCCCAGATGCACTGCAGCCACTACTGCCACCCCACTTTACAGAAGTGGCTGTGGCTGCTGGCTCTATAGGCTGTTGTTTCACCCTCCCTGGCTAGGTGTGCTCCTTGGTTGCCTCCTGTTTCTCACACACAGATGAGGCTTGAAAACCACTCTTAGGAACCATGTTTTGGTTGACAGGTTTGGGGTTTTTTTTATAGCTAACTGTGGTGGAATGAACTGAATATTTCATGTTTCCAAAAGAAAGAGACTACTGTTTCCTAAAATGATACTGTGGCTTCCAATGTTTGGGTCAGAAAATCTCTCAAAGCTCTGCTGAGAGTTCTCATTCTTGACAAGAGCTACCTCAGAATGAAAGATTTTTGAACTAAATATATTCAGTATTTTTACATAAAAATGTAAGATGTTTTATGTAAGAAGATTATCCAATATTTTATACAGCAACATTTTCTCTACGTGGGGAAAATGAGCTGTGTGAAATGTTCTGCCAATAAGAAGCATAAAACCTGTGACAAAGCCTTTTGGAGCAAAGTGCCATGCTTCCAGCATGAGCACTGCAGACTTCTGAGTGATGGAGAAAGGGCACCTTATCAGTGCCCCTATTTACAACAGATATGCTTGCAACGTCTGCAGTAGCAAGTAGTTGCCTTGTTCTACTGAAGTTCAAGACAGCTTGGAGTTGGCAGGTTTAGAGTACTTTGCACCCGGTCCAACACTTAATTTGATGGACAGGGTTGGAAGAAGGCTCTTTAGTCTGTGACAGTAAAAGAAATACAAATAGTCTCCTGGCTCTTTGGTGGTGTTTACAAGAGCATTAAAGTGATTTCCCGCTAATGATACACAGTTGTAATAATACACGGCTGTATATTGCAGCACTGTATCATGAGGGTAATGCTGCTGCCACTGTGGTTTGGATCTAGAGAGATGCAAAACAGAATGCCAGCAGAGGAACTGGACAATATACAATACCAGGAATGACAATCTAGCAAAAGAGAGTCAAAGTATTGCTGCTGTACTTTTAAAAAGAGAGAAGATAAATGCAGGAAGTGTACCTTCACACTGGCTTTGCCTAATGCTTTGGTTACGTGCTTGTTCTTATTTACAAGGTATAGATAGATCTGGTTTTAAATGCATCTCCTCTTTGCATGGTCTAAGGACTTTACTCGAAATCAGGTTCCTCATTTTTTGTGTGTAAAAGACCTTTTATAATGCACATTTAGATTCAGGAGGATATTACAGAGTACCTGCAGATTTACTAATTTAGGTTTGATACTGTAGGTTATTTTTAAAGACAGTTTGAAGCTTGTTTTTCTGTAACCACTATTTTTTCCTTACCTGAAAGGCAATAAAATATTGCTCATGAAATACTTCTACATACATATATTTTGCATAAACACTGCCTCAGAAAGCAGAGAATTTTGTATTTACCCTTTGGGTTTCATCTCTGCTATAATGCAGGTGCTCGTGTGACAGCAGTGTCTTCCCTCCTTCCAAGCACAAACACTTGTCTGAATCAGTGGGAACACAGAAGCCCCAGTTTCTTTTTGTTCAGGACAGAAGTTGTGTTAACCTTTCAAATGCAGTCAATGTCAAATCAGTAAACTGCTGACTTGCATAGCATCTGTCTTTTCTGCTTATTTATGTCATAGCTGTATGGTAAAGAGCACCATAAACCACTTACAATTTGACCCATTCTGTGCAAACGAAGCAAAATCTGTTGATAACACAAACCATGACTCCAGGGGTCAGTAGGTTGCAGAGAGCTCTCTTAGTATTTTTAATGAATGATGAAAAATAAACAATTTTTTAATCTCATTAATAATCTACATAATATTCTTATTAATAGAACTGGGCCCAGCAAAATCATAAATACCAGTAGATGTTGTGATACCAGCCTTTCTGTGAGTGCTTTATGGATTATAAATTACTTTAAATTATTAGACACAGGTTTCAGTGGAGCTGCACTGGAATGCCCTCTCTCTTTTCTAGTTTATAAAAGCATGACAAGGCTATACTGATGCTGAAAACTGGTTACCAGCAGTAAAATTAGAATTGATGTGTGACTTGGAAGTTCAGATTTTGTGATGTTTTCTCTTGAGCCTGAATTTGCTGGTTTTCTTGTGTGTACATGTAGGGGTTTAGTTTTCCCTGAAGACTGAATTTTTGAGAACCTCTGCAAACATGGTTGCTATGGAGGCTGTGGAGAGGAGGTATGGCGTGGGGGAGACATTTCAATTGAAGTTACTAGAGCTTGTTCATGCACCTGATTGGTTCATTTCCCAAAACAGCTGATTTGATGATTGATGTCCGTATGAAAAGCCAGCAAGTCGAGGATTAATTTATCAGATCCTTAAAAATCATTACAAAGTTAAGGCATTTTATAGGGCCTTAAGATAAAAGTCTGATTGGACAGGAATAGGAGATTTTAGAATTTAGGATTCTTTTTGTCTTTTCCAGTGGTTTTGGGTTTGTGATGACTGAGCTGAATGTAACTTTACTTAAGTTCATCACCAGGGTAAAAATTGCTAACAGGCACGATCAGTCATACAGCCAGTGGTGTCAGAGCAAATCTGGCAGCTAAGCAAACAGGAAAAAAAAGTAAGGTTTAACAGATCAAGTTCTCTTTGTGCTAACCTAAAGCACAAAGAGATGTTTCTTGATGGGTGATATTGCTTATTTACCCCACTGCTTGTCTGTTAGGCAAACTGTCACATGCCAGCACTTGGTAGCTTCACCAGGCTTTTCACGCAGCTCTAATCAGTGTTCCCTGTGCACACAAAGAGGCAGCCAACAACCCACGATGACACCTGCTTTTTGGGGCAGTAGCAGAAAAGAGAAATAACTCTGCAACAACTTGGAGTTTGTTGTTTCAAAATTCCAACTTCAGTTAGTTAAGTTTAGTTAAGTTAGTTAACTAACGCATTAGTTAAGTTTCCACTTGGAGAAAAGAAAAATGTCTGTTATTACCTAGATGTGTAATTTTGGGTTCTCTACTTTCCCATTGCTTGTAATTCTCAGGATTCAGAATGGTTCCCAGATTCCAACTCCTCTACCTCATTCAGTTTGTTCCAAGGATTTACACTGCGCTATGTTGCTGCAGCTTGTGTTCCCCTTGCTCTGTTCCCTCTGTATACCTTAACTAATCACCAGGATTAATACATTCCTGAAAGGTAAGGAGCAGAAGACTGTCTCCTTGGCAGCAGGGGACAAACTGATAATAAATACATAAAATTAAACATAGATAGTTAGAGCCAGCAGCAGATTGTGATGGCAATAAAGAAAGGCTTGCTTGATGCTTTGTAAAAATGAAAGCTCTATCTTCTGCCTTCACTGCCATCATTATGAGAGCTCTGTTAATCTGTGCTCTGAGCACGATTATCGTTTCTATAAACATTAAATATGCTGCTTTAACTCCAAGTCCCCTCCCCCAGTTTAGTGTCATTGAAAGTAATTGCAATTAAAATAAGAGGCTGTCCAGGCAGCCACTGCAAGCGCAGATTCAGATAATAGAGCATAAGTTCAACAGCTGGTATGACACAAGGAAGAATGCCATTTCTACAGCCTTTTTCTACATCAGTTGCTCTTCCCCTGGCACCTGACTGGTAATGAAAGCTACATCATATGTGGCCATCCAGGGTGGAAAATTATTTTGAATAGGCTGTGCAAGCCTTCATATCCTATGGGATTTGACAGAGGTGACTGATCTGAAACTGGCAAAGGCTCTGTGCAGCAGTATAACATGGTACATGAATTATTGCAATATGGATTAAGTGCTATATACAGCTATAAAATGACTGACTGACTATAATTATTCAGCTAGGAATAAAGTAAATGGAATGTTGTGTGCTATGTTTCATCCCACTGTCTTAAATTATGCATCCATGTAGCACAGAAGCAAATCCAACATAATGGTAATATTTTCCAGTGGGTTATCCACCTCTGGGAACTTTCCAAACCTGATCATGGTAACATCCATATGTCTTCTGTGCTAGATAAAATAATTTTCTGATCTCAGGTAAGTTTCTGAGGGACTACTGGGAGCTTCAAACTTCTGTGAAGCAGAACATTTAGAAACTGTGAATGAAAGTTTTATGCTTGTAGACATTGCAACTAGCTTTGCTCTTAGTTTGTAAGAGTCAGACTCAGTGCTCAGCTTCCCCATGAGCATTTCATGCTTCTTTAACAGCAGGGAATGAGATTAATGCTGGTGTAACTAGCTGCCTTCCAGTTTCTGCTCTATGGCAAAGTGGAATCCTGCTGATACGGGTCTGCAGGAGCAATTGTCTGTCCCCATGAAAGCCAGCTAGTGTGAGGAACATGATGAAGAGGAAAGGGCTTCACTGGAATAGTTTAGCTTTCCATGCTTGCTAACCCAACTTCTTAACTTGATTAGAAACTGAACAGCCCCTAGGACATGAGCACTTCCAGGATAAAAGCAGCTCACAGGCTGAAGGAGGCAAAGTGAAGATGAAATGACATTTTCTTGGTTTTCGTACACCTTCACTTTCCCTAAGAACAGCTAATAATTGGCAGCAGTTTTAATTACAGGTTTATCTTCTATTTACAAATAGCTTAGCAGCTCTACAGATAGTTTCGAACAAGGTGTTCTGTTGTTTTACACCTGTGATCAGGGACAGAGCTCGTTGTAGAGGTTGCACTGAGTAACTGAACAGCTTTCCCCTTTTGCCATCTTAGGGGTTTGCTCTGTGAACTGCTCGTTATAGATAGACAATTCATTTGAGAGAAGAGGCTGCAGGAGTTTACTCTTCTCTGATGATCCAGTTCTATTGTTAAGTGGCCAAATAATTTTTACAACTGCTTTTATGTGAAGAATAGATATTCAGACTAGTTTTACCATAATTCAGTCCTGACGTTCATCCTAACTATCTGATAGTTAGGTAAATACCTTCAAGTATCTACCCCATTACTTGAAGGACCTGCCTTCATGGTGAGCAATACAAAATATGATGGGCTGGCTGTGACTGTCTTCAGAGGATGAAAGTTGAGACCGTATCATAGGTGTAAAAGACAAAATATAATCTCATCCTACCTTTTCTTTTTCCTTTGTTTAACATTTTTTGTCTTGTTTTTTGTTGTTGTTTCTCACCCCAAAAATTGGTGCAATTGAAATAAAGAAACTTTGAGGCAAGGACACCTGCAGAAATTTGCTTATGTCTTTACTAAAGCCACTGGTAGCATGAACAAGGCAGTGCAGGAGCAAACCTCCTGAGGTGGGCTGTAATAATTTTCTGCAGAGAGCAAGGAAGACCTGGTAACTAGCTGGTCCTTTCTTTGGTCCAGGAATAGTGCAGCTCTGTGCTGTCCTTTCCCTTAGGCAGATGGCGATTTGGAAAATTCCCTCCTGCTTAGTTTCTTCACACTGTAACTGGGAAATATTTTCCTTGTGCTTGTGCTGCTCCGATTTCTAAAGCTATGGAAAGAAAGGCTGCATTGAGTTCAGTCATTCAAGTTTCATCTCAAAACTTAAAAATAGCACTGTGAAGATAAACCTGGAATAGCTCTCTCTACCATGTACTTTGCTTAGCATTTCCGTTCACCCCGCAGCCCAGCCCATCACTCCCATGTGGTGTTACCGTCGCTGTAGCATATGTTAGTTACTGGACCAATGCCACTGGTTTCCAGTGAAGTAGAACAGTTTTTGCATATAACCCTTCTGATAAAATTCAGCATAGTTTCTTTGCTTTGATTCAGTAAATGGAATCCTTTTCGTAGGGGAAGATGAAAGAGTGCATGAGATAAACAACTAAAATATCTAAATCTTTTGATGTTCTACAGGTATCTTGATTAAAAATACTTCAGACTTGGTACTTTTGTTGTATGTGAGCCAAAATGGCAGGTATAAATCTTTATCACTGGTAGATTTTATAAGGTCACCTGTCATCTGAATGCCAGCCACAAAAACCTGGTGTCTTAAAAAACTACCATTAATTCTCTTCATCCCCACTTTAATCTTCATTTTACTCCTGGCCTTATATAGTGAGTTCATGTAAGGTGACAAACTGGGACCTTAAAAATGCACCACATCTCTGGCATTTCATGAACACCTCAAGGTTCATGAACTTTAGAAGTTTTAGAAAAAATATCCAAAGTTCCTTGTGTCCTTTGTATTTTTCAGAATTAAGCTATGTCAGGTATTTCCACAAATGGACAGCATCCATTACAAATTCACTGAACCAGAAGAAAACTTTGACCTTTTCTTTTTCTCTTCTTTTTTCATTTTTTTTTTAACCCTGTGAAGAAATGACAACAGGTAGTAAATCACAAGAGAGAAGACAGGCAGTCTGATGTTCTGGAAAGGTAATCATGACAACAGTGTTAAAGCTTCCCTCTTTGGCACAATAACTTGAATACTTGAAGAGGATGGGTTATAACTGCCCCCAAACTCAGTGAAAGAAACTTTACGTTCTCAAGTGTACTTGTTAAATTGAATATTCATCTCTCATGCTGTATGTGAGACAATTGAAATAATTATGCAAAAAAGAGAAAGGAAAATTTCATAAGGGAAAATGAATTAAAAGTGAATTTATCAGTGCACGTGCAACACATAGGACATGTCTTTCTCATTCATGAGAGCTTTTAGTACTGCTGAAACAATGGAAAGAACCTGCCTTGCAGGTCAGTGTGCAGGTAGCTTGAAGATCTTATAGACTATAAAAAATACTACCTGTGGCATATCTTGACACAGAAAGCCTGGAACAAGCACTCAAGCACCTGTACTGAGTTCCCTTCATCTGATGGCTTTGGTGTTTTATGACAGTTTCTAATGCTGATGACGCAAAACAACCTCAGAATGTACAAAACCATAGCAACTGCTGCAAGACAATATCTGGAGACAAAGTGTCATTTTACTGCATTTTTTCCCCTCCGAGCTAACAGTGGTTGCTCCTCTGTGAGCAGTTTTCGTGTTGGGATAAGATTGGGCTGGAGTTTCAGCCCAGTCGAGATATACAGGAATGGTCACACATTAATTTTATTGTAGGACACTATTTTAGTTTACAGCCGTAGTACTACTGGATTTGGGAAATAAAGTAATCCCACGAGGATCCAGACAGAGATACCCACCCTTTCTGCTGCAACCAAAAGGCTTTATTCAAAGCCAGCCAGGGCTGGCACAGACTGATCTGTGCTAAGGTGAGCGGGCACTGGCAAGGCCAGGTTGCCTCACAGTTACCTTAACACAGAGCCTCTGTCCAATTCCTGTAATCGATTAGTTGTTAACTCTAAGGTAAATAGTTGTGTAGCTAACGGGAGTGGAGGCAATTTTTGAGCTGCGTTGTTATTTCTCCTGCAATCTTCCTCAGACACCAGTGTGCCCTTATCCGATAGACAGGAGAACTGCAACTGAATCAGTTAATGCAATGCTACCACTAGCCATTGTCTGAAAGCCTTTATTATCAAACAAGGAAAATCCCTACACAACACGAGACAGTGTTACCCATTTGTTACAGTAAAACCTGCTCATGGCTCTTCCACCTGCTTGGCAGAGCCCTGCATAGCAAAGACCGGATACAGTGTTCTCTCTTGGCTCCCTGCGCAGCGCTGGCTGCGGGAGCTGCCAGTTTCTACCCAAATAACGATTAATGGTTTTGAAACCATCCCGAGCTCAATAAAAGAGCGCGGTTCGTTGTGCCTCAAACTGGGAGAAATATACCCCAAGACCCCACCCCCAACCCCTCATAGATAGATACTTGCTAAATTCTCACCCTCCCACCCCGTCCCCGGGACCCGCAAACACCGCAATCCCCCCCGGACCCGTCACCCCGCTCCTCTGCCGCTGCCCCACACCGGCTCCCGCCCCTGTGTCCCGCCGCGGCTGCGGGAGAGAAGCGGAGCGGAGCGGAGCGGTTGCCGCCCGCAGCCCGCCGAGGAAGGCCGCGGCTGAGGAGACACCAGGGTTTCCCTGGCAACAGGTAGGCGCCCGCCGCGGCGGCCGGGAGTGCCGGGGTTTCCCCGCTACGCGCCCAGCTGCTGGGGACCCCGGGAGCACCGCGCCGCGCCGCGTAGGCCGGGGACACCCGGGCAGGGCCCGCCGTCCCCTGCAAGCAGGAGCTGGGGGCTAGGAGCTGGGGGCTGGAGCAGCCCCGCCCGCGGCCAGAAGGTAAGGGGGGCCTGCCGCGGGAGGTGGAGGGGACCTGGGACAGCTCCCGGGTATGGTAAAGGGGCTTACCACGGCCCGAGGACACGCGGTTAGGGTGCAGCTCCTCAGCCAGAGAATAGCCCCGTTTCCCCAGGGCCGGGGTGTCAGGCTTCTTCCCTTACTGTCCCCCACCACCCTGCTTTGGCAGATTAGGCTTCCTCTCTCCCAGCTTCTACCACCCCACTTGGTTTCACCACCGGCCTTCTTGTGCCTGGCAGGTTTTTGCGGTGATGATGGGAGCCTGCTGCCCTCCGCAGCACCCAGCCACCCGCCCTGTGCATGTCCTGGGAGCTTTTGCATGGGATGGGGCCCAGCAAGGCTGCATCTCCCCTGTCACCTGCTTCAGCCAGCAAAGGCTTGCCTGCTTCCCTCTGTTTATTTGCTTGTTTACATTTATCCTTAGTGAAGGCTGGCAGGTCACTGGCCTCGCTGGTGCTTTTTTCCCTCATGGACAATACGGGAACGCTCAGCATTCTGCCTGTCAGGGTGTCTGGTCCATGTGCTCCACCTCAGCACCCACCTGGCTTTCTGCCCGGTGTCCCAGGCATGTACATGTGGATGCCTGTTGCCGGGTAATCTCTGCTTCTGCTGGGCACAGACGCATCAGGTTGGGCACGTTTTTGCTCTAATGAATGAGGCTGTGTGGCTCCTGGGCCAGAGCTGGCTCCTGCATGGGCAGTGAGCTCATGTCTGTCTGCCCATAGGCAGACATGCCCGCAGTCCAAAGCTCTGTTCCCTCGGCGGGTTGCGGGTCTCCTACCAGAGGGGATGCCTCGATCACACCAGGGAAGCAGGAGAGGAAACGGCCTCCTCAATGCCAGCATCACCTCTGGTATTCACTGCTGGGTGAGGTCAGACAGA
>JBCJKH010026219.1:36992-47066 GCA_039877255.1 Loriculus beryllinus
TCAGGGATGATGCATCCTCATTGCTGGGCTCTGCAGTAGACGCTACTTTGAAACCATCATGGTGGGCTACCCAATATCCTCTGGGTCCAGGCCAATATTGATTGTGAGAGAGATGTGTTGAAGCCCTTTAGTAAGTGCACAGAATTCAAGAGGATAATGTGAGAGAGGGAAAATGTTTCAAGTTTCTGCCTACGTGCAGATAGAATAAGGAAGCATGTCTGTTAAAACAAAAGGTCCTTGTGGCTTGTTTAGTTTAAAGAAATTTTCCATCCTCCCATTGAAAGAAGCCCTGGATGTGAAAGGAGTGCAGTTGCGAGCTTAATATTGTTGGCGTCTGTTTCTACTGAGGTTACATAATTGCTGTTTTCCTGGGAAATGAAATCATGGAAATGAAAAACTGAATTCACCAGAGCATAAGCAGGCCCAACTTTGATTTCAGGCACCTGTCTGTGCCAATATTTAATTTGGCACAAGAAACGTGGCATCAAAATGAATATAAACAAGTAGCACAGGAATAATGGCACAACAGGCATTCAGACACGAAGATGTGAGAACAAACACATCCCTCCCTAGCGTGGGAAACTTCACAGTGTATAGTGTGTGCATGGGATGAGGCCGATGTCAGGAGCAGGCCAGGAGTGTCCTGTGAACCAGGAATGGTGGGGAGGGGCTTGGAAATACACTAGCAGAAACCCAGCAACCCACATGTTAAATGAATTGGATAGTAAGAAGGGCAAGCTGCAACCAAATAAGAGAAGCTGTGAGGCTGTAAGGCCTTTCCTCTGTCTCGCCTTAGTAATTATCTCCTGTTTGCAGAGCTTCCATTAATTGGAATGCATTTCCTAATGAAATTAGGCTGACAGCCAGTATTCAAGTCTTTTACTGCTAGGGAAAATTTGCTCTTTGAGCAACTCAGCCATTGATTTTTGTTTGTGTTTTCATTCATCATGAGACTGTTACATGCCAAAAATTCCGTGCTCCGTCATATTGCCTTGGACAGTATGAGTTATTTGATTTATTCCCTTGATACTATGTCTTGAAAACTGAATTTTACAGCAGTGTCCCATTTGTAGTTACTTTGTTTTATGGTTTTCACCTCTCTAGCCCCCATTATTTTATTTTTTTTTGTAAACAGTTGGCCTTCCTTTCAACTACCTATCTATTAGAACAGCATGAAATGAATGGCAGTGCAAAGGCGCTAAGAATCCCAAGGAAGAAAAAACAATAAACTTTCAAAAAATTGGTTGAAATGATATTTGCATTGTGGGGTTTCTAGATTTAAAAGGATTCTGAAACTTGCATTCTTTATAGGGAGCACAGGAGCTAGGGTATGTCAGTGCAGAAGAGCACATTTTGAAGAGAGGTCTTTGACAAAGCAAAATGCGCAACAGTTGAGCTGGAAGGGGTCAGAACCATGTTCAGACCTCAGACAGTCTTTGAACTCTGCTTTGCTTATCTCTTTGAAGAAAGGTGGGACTGGAGATAGCAATTACAGCATTATTTAGATGTGGTATCTTCTTTGCTTCTTCACACAGGTCAGGACTAGGTATTGCTTGCGGGTGTGCAAACAGCCTTGTCTATCTTACTCTGCAGGATACTGTTTGATATATTGGCAGGATCTACATATATACCTGTCCATTAGGCTGAATTACTTTCAAGCATTAATCTTTCTGCTACATCGCCACTACACGATATATATCTGTACTGATCATCCTCTGTAACAAATATGAATCTTATAAAATGCATGCAGCCATTTTACAGCAGACTTTAGGTTACTGATCTACAAGTTTTTCTCATTCAGCACATAGAAAGGATAGCGAACAATGTTGAAGGTTAGACAAAGAGAGAATGGTTTGAGTTACCTCCAGCTCAGAATGATCAAAAATATGAGACTGGCTTTAAAATTACTTTTTGAAAAACAACATACTTAGGGTTCATCTTAGTTTCTTTGATGTTTGAGACTTAAATGAATACACTCAATTTACCTTTACAGATTTGTCTTAAAGCATGCTAGCATAAGTGGTTGTGAATTAAATTTTAGTCACCCACCATCTACAGCAAATGGAAGTACAAAATCAGTGTTATAGGACCTGTAACTGAAATCAGGAGAAAGAAGAAAAGCCCTCAGACAGTGAAATTCTGTACTTTTAGGACTTCACTGCAGTTTCTGGAACAGTGACATTTTTTAACTTAGTAAAGCTTCCCTCGCATATGTGTATTAGATTGTATGTATGCATGGAAAATCACACAGTTGGTGCTGCTTACTTAAACAGAAATAATTTTCTTAGATGTATTGTAATTATTTCTCCTTATGATTCTGGTCGCTTTATTTCCCATTTAGAAAGCAAATAGTGCTGTAGTAGACATCTTCAAGGGACAGACTGTTACCATGAGATGTTACACTGAGACATTATGCTGAGAATGCCCTAATACCATGTATATTATGGATGATATATATGAAGAATTTAGTGGTGTTGCCAACACATATCTATGGTGAGAAAGAAAGTTAGCTTCCTTTAGCTGCTGGGCTGAGGCTGTGGCCTCAAATAGCATATAAGCATACCAGAATAAGATCATGTTTGCTGGAATATTAACTTTTCCCAGCAAAGCATTCATTTGCATTTCATTATTCTTAACAAATGGAGAAAGGACATAGATTCATGTTTTGTCTGTCTGTCTTCCCACGAGATGTTTAACTTTTATAAATAAAACAACAAAATAAACCAGAAAACAATGTTTCGACAGGGTGCTTGATTGTGAGAACGCGAAGTTGCAGCTAAGATTTCTTAGGATTTTCATTACCAGGCAGTCCTGGGGAAGAGCTGCTGCTACTTCCCACTGCAGAG
Source organism: Loriculus beryllinus (assembly GCA_039877255.1). Taxonomy (NCBI): domain Eukaryota; kingdom Metazoa; phylum Chordata; class Aves; order Psittaciformes; family Psittacidae; genus Loriculus; species Loriculus beryllinus. The sequence goes on from JBCJKH010026219.1 coordinate 39,839, forward strand.
CAGGGTACACGAATGCCCTAAGGTATCATAGCGAATGGCAAGGGACTGGTCATTATATCCTCCACCCTCACCATCCTGTTTCTCCGGTGTGGGAAAGCTAAGCCCTTCCAGAACAATAGAATCATGACAGAAGCTGTAATCAGACAGCAGCTTGTAACTGGCATTTAGATACTTTCTGCTAGTGTTTTCAAAGGTGGTTCCTCAGGGCTTCTGTGAAGACTAAATGTGTCGCTGACAGGTTTTTTTCCCATAGAAGAAAGAAAAGAGGTGGGGCAGGCACAGAGGAATAGTGCGCTGCAGCTTTGTTTCCAGTCCAGGCATCAAGATTTTAGTACCTGTGGAGTAGTAAGCAAAACTGAGCAGCATGTTTTTTTCCTATAATTCATTCATATGCAGGCTATGGAGAGGGAGGGTTGTGTCTCTCAGGGATGTGCTGCGAACACACTGCAGTAGGAGCTGTGCAGCTTCACTGGTAATGAAGTTGATGTCAGAAGTGTCTGTCTTTCCCTGTGCTCAGAAAAGTCATAGGGTAATAAACCAAATTCCTCCCAGTCCTTTTCCCCAGACAGCAGACAGCTATGGGCAGCGACTGCTTTGTGTCCCACCCCTCTCAGGCTGAATACTTGCTATTTCATATGCTGCATTACACCTGAGCCTCTTACCTTTTTCTTTACTGATATTTCATGAAGTTCAAAGGTCCTTCCTGTTTTTCTGTGGCTGAAAGGTAAGCAATGCTGTCCCACAGACATGCATGGCTTTGATGGGCTGTGTGAAGAGGACTTGGAAGGAGCTGCTCTCATTTTCTCTTCATCATCCTCTCTCTGCTGGTGAGAGAATGGTACATGCTTGGAAGAATTATGCAGGCACGTGAGCAAGCTTCACAATACACACTACAGATCTCACCCTGGCATTACATCTGTTGCTGCCAGGAGACCTCCCTGGTATGAAATAGAGGTACATAAATCTATCTTCAGCAGTGTGCAACTAGGCATCATGGCAGCACAATCAGCGGGTAAACTGCTTATTTGTGAATTACGTTGAGGAATGGTTAGCTGGAATGGACACCAAAGCATGTCTTTTGAGATATCTGGATAGTGGAAATGAGACAGGGGACTGGAGGCAGAGTGGTTTCCTTCTGGGGAGAGATGAGCACCTTTGAGGAGAGCTGAGCCATCTCTGCTGGTGTTTCTGAGTTCTTGTGTAATGTGAGTATACCTACTAATCATGCTCTCATAAGTTCAAGATGATTATTTTTTGTTAGACTAACTTAATGTTCTCAGGATCTGATTTTAGACAATACAGAGTTCTTGTGGCCATAACTACAGAGCTGTCAGCAAGTTTTTGCTGTCACTGCAATAGCAGAGAAAATGCTAAGTAGTCACAGAAAATGAGATGCGTGGTATCTCAATTAGGATATCAATAATCAGAGGAAACTTTTGAACTTACATATTCTGTACTGTGTGTGAAGGCTACAATAATCCTTTTTTACCTGAAGTGTTCTTACTGACACAATGAGCTCTACTGGAAAAGTTAAAGGCAGTATTAGTTTGGCATTCACTATAAAGGGATGTGGCAAATAGGAAGCTGATCCATACGTGAGATGGCAAGCACTATCTAACTTCTACAGTGGATCAGCTAGAAACTAGAAAATGCAAAGCAATACTTAAGCAAAAATTGAATTTTCACAGATATGCTATTATTGCCTGTCATGACTTTACAATGTAATGTCTCTACTATCATATTTTTAGAAAACACGTGTGTGAAATTTCGTGTGTGGAAAAAAGGGAAATGCTAGAAGTTAGTTTGCAGTTCCTTCAGTGTCACAATAGCCTTTGGCCCTGACTTTTTCATTGACTGGCACAGAGAAAAGAGGAATCTGCAGAAAAAGGGTTTGTGGTCCCACCTTACCTTTAGCTCTTCTCAGTTTGGCCTCAGTGTGAAAGATTAAACAGAAGAAGACCATCCACCTTCAGTTGCTTTAAGAAACAGATGCAGAATTGCTAAACTCATTGTGCCTTAGGTTGCATGAAGATCACATGAGTTTTGCTGGAATAGAGGAACAGCAGAGCACTTCTCCCCTCAGATATGGAGTATAAAATTTACCTGAGCACTAGTAAGAGACTGGTCTCAGCAGACAGAGAAATGCCATTGTGCTGACCTTGTCCAACATGGTTTTATCTATGTATTGTCTGCTCTCTCTTCAAGTGTATTGAGCTGGTTTTAAAACATCATTTGAGATTATGAAATTTCTTCCAGTGGAACTTCTTGCTGTCTGAGAAGAGCATACCTTTTCTGTACCTACCTGCAGTCATGTCTTTGGTTCACTGGAGAGGGATGGACGTGCTCCCAGTGGACTGCCAGATAGGGAAATATGCCTCAGGGCTCTGTCATTGTGTAGGTACAGACAACTGGTGGGATATGATGATTTGACTCACCATAACGCTGCTCCTCAGTGCATGGTGCACCGCTTCCTCTGCATGCTGAGCAGGGAAGACCAACACACCCTGTGGCTCAGCAGGGATCCCAGGGACAGTGACAGGTCCCCACCTATATGGTGGATGTGGAGTCCCTTCACTGCACTGGATCTCAGTGATAGCAGCAACGTAATAGCAAAGCCAAATGATGTCCCGCTGGTGTGTGCCAGGTCCCCTCTCTGGAACAGTTTTGGTTGCTTCCTGGGCTTCAAAAGCTGACCTTCACTCACAGACTTCTATAAAAGACCACAAATCTTGGCCTTTGTTCAAACCTCAGTCTAAACCAATAGCTGAGTGTCTTTTAATAGTATTGAAACTGAGGGCAATGTGCATCAGCTCTTCTCTTAGGACTCATGTTTGTTAAATATAAGGGGAGGAAAAGAAAATCAAAGTTTGATTTAACTTTATCAGTACACTAATATCTGTATTTTGCACAATGGCCAAGACAAATAAAATCAGCAGCACAACTGATTTCTATGTTTGTTTTTTATTTGGATTTTGAAAGGATTCTGAAACAAGAAAAGCAAATCTACTGCTTGAAATTGCTCTTGGTTGAATGTTGTATTGACCTCACTTTTAGTGAAAATACTGAATCATCCACAATTTTGGTCAGAATTTGGCCAGGATTGTACTGACTAATATTTTCTGTTCTACATATATGTCTCCATTGTCTGGAATTGGAGGAATAGAGAATGTTGTCTTTGATGAAATGAGTCTTTTAGTAATTGGTTTGTGGAAAAAGTACTTTTTCTGTGAATTCAGACTTTTTACATTATTGGCAATAAAAATGCAATTTTTGCTTGCTGATGCTGTCTATGCGATATACTTATACAGTGCTGTAAACGTCCTGTTCTGAATACTCTGGGGAAATTGTGACATACTTGTTCAGAAGCCTGTGGGACTTGAAAATCTGTTTTCTGTTTTGTTATGTTTTGTTTATGTGTTTCCTCTATTTAAATTTATGCTGAAGGTGGGTTGCAAACCAAGCTCTGTATACAAACCAGATACAATGCAGGAAATTGTCTTTTCTAGCCAATGCTCCCTCACCCCGTGGGAATCTGAGACTTAGGTCAGCTCAACTCCAGACGCCTTTGAAACAGGGGTCAAAATCTGCACTGTAGTATTGCTATCTCCTTTGGCACATTAGAGCGTAATTTTCAAGGTAGCCTAGATATACATAATTCCTCATTTCTCACTGTACCTCCAGCATTGCAGAACAGCCTTTTCTCTGCTGCTGCTGAGAAACCAACCCATGTAATTTATTTGTATTTTCTGTTCCAGTTATACAGCCCTCTATCTATCTTCTAGTTTAGGTCCAAGTTGCTTGCTTCCTGGGCTGTTTTGTTTTTGCTGTCCTCCCAGGGGTTCTTTGCTGCATTTCCTACAGAAGCAGAAGAGTGGAAAAACCTCTAATCCAGAAAAGCTGTGTTTTTTTCTCTTGTTGAACTAAGATTTTAATGAAAGGTCTTCAACACAATGAGCTTTTGGACCACGTTCCAGCAACATGAAAAGAATTTCTACTTTGGTCTTTTGTATAGTCTTCTATTTGCTCTCTGTCTACTTTCTTCCCTACTTCTCCCGTGAAAAGCTGGGTTAAATTGTGTCCTAATACTTTTGAGAGAATTTCTAAGTCACGGAAGTATATATTCTTGTTGAAAGGATCTATTTCTTTATTTTAAATCCTTGGCTTGGCATTGTCAGATTACCATATGGAACAAGTTCTAATAATCAGCCAAGATATAAATAAATTCAGTGAGAACATTAACAGCAAAAAACCCAAAGAAATCTCTAATCTTCCAAACAGCCTGTCAGGCACCGTGTTCATTCCAATGGGGAAAAGAAAAGAAGTTAGAAAGAACAAATGTCTGCAATTAAAATGATAGCTTTGAAATTTATATATGACATAAACTCTGTCAGAATGTATTTCCCCCCACCTCTGAAATTGTGTCCTGTGCTTTCTTATTTTGGCTGTCCCACTGTTCATAGAACCGACTGTACAAGAGCTTAAGGAGCACTTTGAAAATCCAGCCTACTAATTGGGTGCACTGCTTGAGTTTCCTGTGCACTGGGTTTTGATTCCTCTTTTCATACATCACTGACAAACTGCAGTGGTTCCAGAAAGCCACATAGTATCATACCTAAACATGCATGCATATAGCGACAAATTTTCCATTGTTCAAAATTTTGGGAACATGGGGTTCATATGATGATTTACACAGCCATACTTTTTTTTGTTTTTACTACCTCTCTTGAGTCAAAGAGAGAATAATGCTTGACACTACATTGACGCTGTGTTATCTGTGTGCAATATGAAAAAGTTTTATTCAAAGATAGCAGAATTAGAGCTGGAAAGCCATCTTTGCTTTAAAACCAAAACTCTTTAGTCTTCCAATACATCTTTACCTGATTCTAGCTCTATTGTTTGAAGGTCTGCACAAGCTGGCTCCATCTGCACTACAGCAGCAACGTGGTGAAAGGCTTTTCTTGTGCTTCTTTGAGTGGAAAGTAAGGATTACTCTGAATCCTCTGAGAATTGGTATGTGCAAGATTCCACAGCAGAGCTACACCATCCTAAACCACCTCTCAGCAATCATCATTATGAAGTGGATAAACCCCAGTTTGTGATTAATAGTAGTAGATAAGTTGCAGGGTCAGGCTTACCTGCTCTCTAGTGAGACTGCTGCCAGTGATTCTCTGGGAATGGTGAAGGCTGCCAAAAAATAACACATGAATGAACAGTTCAGAGGCCCAGCAGTTCACAGCAAAGCATAGCTTTCTGTCCAGACAGCAGCAAGTTCAAAATAGCTGGTTCACATGTCCACATATCATGGCACAAGTCCCGCGGTTTTCTAGTGCTTCCAACAGGATTTTTGTTCGAGTAAGTGTTTGTAATTTTCATCATTTCTAGAAAAAATATCTGTATTACTGGAAAGAAATCTAGCTGAAAGCAGGACCCTGGGCTTTTTTTATCCGTATAAGGCTAATACAAAGCTGCTGATGCTGCATCTTCCTCTGAGTGACCTCAGCACAACACCCTTGGAAATGAGAATGACTCATCTTGATGTGGGTCTTCCTGTTGGGATATTGGAAATAAACACAGTTACTGCAGGGGACTTAAAGTACAGTAATTTGGATGATGAAACTTGAGGCATTGCTGGGCAGGGAGAGGCTGCAATCAGAAAGCTGTCAGAGACAGCAGAGAAGCCCTGGGGGAAAAGATGAGCAGAGTAATAAGTTATGTCCAGAATGTTTTGCTGTTAACTTAAAATATTGTGGAAACAGAATATTGGCTCTCAGTTAAATCATGCAGAGACTTGGAAAAGGACTATTGAGAAACACACAGGCATTGTTCAGGATTGCTACAACTATGCCAAATGCTGCAGCTTTGTAAAAGTCCTTGACAACCCTACAGCAGTAAACACCCTCCATAGCTCACTCTACCCATTGTGTACAATAGCAGTATGCTTTAGGTGTGGTTGACAGCACATAGCAGGACTGCTCTCAACAGTCAGTCCTAACTTCTTGTATTAAAACCTCATCTCTTCCCTTCCTTTGCCCTGTTGAGACAGACGTGAATCCTTATGAATTTCATTATGGAGATATATACCAGGTAGCTCATGTGAGGCAGATCTGTGCTCGTATAATGCTTATTTAGTCATTATTTAAGGATTTTAAATATGCTTATATGAGCTTTTGCATATTCAGGTTCATTAGATGAAAGGTAGGTAACATATTTGTCCATGGTTTTTTGTTTTATTTTATATACATACCTATATTTTCATTATTTCATTAAAAGGTTGAGGCATCTCTTGAACAATATTTCATTGTCATCCACTAAAACATCTATTACCGCTTTTAAAATTTTAAAGCAGCATCGAACCAAAAAGTTACACAGAGCTATTGGCTGTTTGAGGAACTATGACTTTACAAAGAAACATTTTTGATTACCAGGGAAGTCTATAATGTGAAGCTCTCCTCAGCTTGATGCCTTGTCCTGCTCATCTATCTGTCAGTTTTTGCAGCGATTACTGTTCCTCATTTGCCTGCCTCATCCTCTGTAGGCTCTGAGCTGCAAAATCGTGTAGGAAGGCATAGAGTGTGCATGATAGTACACATGGCAATAGGCTGTTCTGTATCACCAGAACAAGCTCTCAAACTTGACCTTGGGGGGAAAATCTTCACAGAAGATGAAAATAGTAAATGGATCCATTTTTTTTTTTTTGTTTTCCTTTTTTTGTTGTTTTGTTTTGTTTTGTTTTTCCCAGTATGGGAACATAAAATCCTGGACCGGTTTCTTGACTACTGGAGGCTGACTTCTTGATATTGAACCATAAGGTAAACAGCACAATTCACACCCTGGGAAAATGTTTCCTCAGTACATTGTAAAACACACTCCTAAATCATGACACCAGGCCTGCTGAATGTATGCGATAGCTGCAAAGCTGTTAAGTAAAATCAAATTAGATTGTTTTATAAACAGTCTTCATCTATGACTACCGGTGTCCTCCTGCCATAATGATTGTACTAGAAGAAACTTGTGGCAAATGTGTATCGTGGGGAGTGCTACCCTTTCCCAGCAGGATGCCTCTTTTCAGCCTGTTGCTCAGTCTCATCATCAGGCAGTACTTTGAGGAGCTGACCAGTATCAAAGGGAGTGAAAATCTGGAATTGGAGAGAAAATGCTTAAGGTTCACAATTTATAAAACCAATGTACAAGTTAGTACTGAGTCTGAAACAAACTTGTGCTGTAACAC
>JBCJKH010026229.1:0-10648 GCA_039877255.1 Loriculus beryllinus
CTTTACTGTTAGGGTGGTGAGGCACTGGAATGGGTTGCCCAAGGAAGTTGTGAATGCTCCATCCCTGGCAGTGTTCATGGCCAGGTTGGATGAAGCCTTGGGTGGCATGGTTTCGTGTGAGGTCCCCCTGCTTATGGCAGGGTGGTTGGAACTAGTTATCAAAATTCATTCAAAATCTGAGTGAAAATTCATCATTAGGTACTTATGACTGAAAAGCTGTGGCTCAAGAGAGATTTTCAGAAATAGGTGAAGGGTAAGTAGCAGCCTTTTATCAAGTGTGAGTTAAGTACCTTTTTTCAAATTGCTCACCCACATGGTGGTCAGTGAGAAGGTCCTGGCAAACATTTAATTTGCTGGAATACCATTTAAGACTGTTTTGGCTCCCACCCATTTAAATGTTGAAAGGGTCACTGTAGGGAACCTTAAATTAGAACTACCTTTGGTTTCAAATATACATAGCTTACCCATTCATTGGAGAGCTGTTCCTACGTGTTACCAGACAACAGATGCACAAAAAGCCAAGCGATATACTTAGATTTATGACTTGTTTGCCTAGCAGCTATAGCAGGAGATTGTTCCAGACAAGACTCTTGCTGAAAGATGCTTGAAACGTAATACAGACTGGCAACGGACCCTGGCAGGGTGAGAAAGGGGTAGGAAGAGGGACATCTCCAGTAACAAACAGGATGACAGACAAGACATCAATATATGTGAAATTACTGAGACACACTATTGAAGAAAAATATTAGAGGAAGAAAAACTCTTGATCAAAATAGCACTGTTTAAAATGAGCTTTTATAGCTCCCCCTTCACTTGCCAACAACAAAAAGCTATTGCCAAACTACAGCAGATAAAGGCTTCATCATTTTTACCTCTGTCAGAAAAAATCAGAACCCAAACTGCACCTCATCTGGATACAGAACCATTAATTGCCCATAGGTTACAAATCAAAGTTCTCCAGATTTGGCCCAATGGCCACTAGAATTGAGTTTATCTGTATGTCACCATCACTACTAGCAGATGTAGCTACTGTAAAATATGTGCAATAAAATATCTACTGCAGTGCTAATTCAGGTTATGCAGCTGCATTCTCATATGTATCTTTTAAGCATGGTTTTACACCTTCCCTATATTGAACTAAATTACCATCATGAGACAAATTGTACCTTTAATTCCCAGCAGCTTTATGGAGTCCTCTTAACTGTTCTATGTAGTAAAAAAACACAACAAAGCTCCCAAGAGTGGAAGCAGAAGCGCTTAGTATGACAGAGTAAAAGATGGCACTGTTTACATTGCCAACAGACAGCTTAGAGCTTCTCCCCATCAGAACTGTCTTGGCAAATTCTGAGTTTTTCCCCTTCACAAGTGGATTATTAGAAGACTGTGAGACAGAATAAAAACGAAGTATGAGTAACTGGTAACTAAACCTAGCTCCACTTTTTTACAATCAAAAATACCTTTGCCTTTGATGGCATAACTGCCCAGGCTCACAGCTCAAAATCTCAGATTCACACCTGCTGGGATACACTTAGCAAAACCTGACACTTAAACTAAAAGATAAGGCAAGAATCATTCACATGACAAGAAGCTGAACACAGAGAACTCCTTGATTATTTCTTAGCTTTTCTTTGAGGCCTTGAAAGGATGTCAAGTATCAAGACGTCAAGAAGATGTCAAGAAGGATGTAAAGGAACAGACTGGTGCTCCAGCCACTTCCTCTAGCAACACTACAGGGAAACAGCATTATTTTCAACCCTCCTATTACAAGCAGAGTCAAACTATAAGCAGTCTCACTTAAGCTATACAGATCCTTGACAGAAGAATCATTTTTGTTTGATGAATTCTACACATCTTTATTTTTTTCAATATTACATTGTTAGTATTTTCCTCCTTTACAGACGCCAGTTACTTCAGAACTCATTCCTTAAGTTAAAAAGAATGTGGTGACAAAACCACCCTATGTTGTGCTTCTGTATTTACACCAAGTAAAATCAAATCTGTATTCATATAAACTGTTAGTAGAATTTTTGTTGAACTGCTTCTGTGCAGTAACATGAATTAGAACAAGATGGATTCAAGAATATAACATCCTCCTACACCACTTATGTCCTCTTCAGGCTTGCAGCAGAGTGAAATTTGATTATAAAGTAAACTAAAAAATGATGGACCAAAAATATCTGTGGAGCTTTTTAATAGTTCATACCTGATGTATTAATTAGACATTACACATATTGCTTTAATATACTCATACAGGCATGGAATATAGTACTACATTTATCACACTCAACAGAAGTTTCCAATTTCTTTCATCAAGGGCTGCATCTTCTATCAATCTACCGGAAAGTTTTTTGTGTGTATACAACATATATCTTTGGAGCTTCCCCAACACACTGTTGCATGGAAAAATCAGTATCATAACACACTTCAAACATCGTGCCAAAAAGACTAAGACATGAGAAACCCTTCCCACGTGAAGAAATTAAGGCAGTAAGTAGGTAGGTATCCTACCTACAAATTTGGCAACGAAGAACGAAATCTCTCCCTCTGGACATTCTTCTTTATCAGTTACCTTCAGCACAAGACAACTGATTTCTTCCAATGGATAACTCTGACGTTACTCAGCTGACCTTTACATTGCTGAAGTTTCAAGGACAGAGCTCTCTGGGAAGTGAAGAACATGTGGAGCTTATACTGCAATGCCTGCACCAGAAATTTAACTTAAATTGCTGATTCTCTAGAAGATATATATAAAATATTAATTTAGGCCCATTACTTAGGGGTAAAGCAGTAGTTACCACATCCAGGCCCACTACTTAAGGTATAGTGGTAGTTATCACTTTTCATGTGATCAGTTCATGTGTTTTAGGTACTTTTTTCTTAGCAAAGGAATATTTATTGCATTGACTAATGCACTATTCTTATTCTGTCATCATATTTGCTCCCTCCCCACCAGTGGCATCCTCAGAGATATGGAGATCCTCTAGCATTTCAGCCAGACTGATTCGTGGAGGACCATCCTCATCTGTGTCACTCTCCACTGGAACATCTGCATCTAAAAACACACAGAAAACACCCCCAACAGATAAGCAAACAAAATACCAATCCTAAGGAAGGGGAACTAAAAATGTAACCCCCAAAACAACCAACAAAAACAACTAACAAACAAATCCCTCCTAAAACTAACAATCCCATGGCAATTGCACTCATGGAATATACTATATTATGTACCAAATCCTCCACCCAGCAAAGTTTAGGGGTGTGGGAGAAAATACGCTTTTCTCTCTCACGTTAATGACAAGCAAACAAAAACTATCAACATCCATACAGCACATGCGAAATACACTGAATACCTGAAGCTTCTACACTACAGTGTTTTTCTAGGCATGAGGAATTCAAATAATCTGAATATAGAACTTCAGTAAAAGCATTTTGACTCAAACTGTCATGATTTCATTACATGCAATTGAGTGCTTAAAAAGGCCTTACTTCTGTAGATGTTGACATTCTTCCTTATAGCTTCATCTTCTTCTAGATCTTCAAGGAAGTCTTGGTATTGTCTGTAAAAGATGCTTAACCTATTTACTCACTTTTCCTTTACGCAAATTTATAAAACAAAATTAAATCAAAGAAACAAAGCCCCAAGGAAGGACTGCAATCCACAGTCTTTACACAGGCTGACAGTGTTCCCACATTTCCAACTCATCTCTTCTACAATTTTTTTTTTTTTTAAGATCACCTATTAGTTTCCAAATAACTTGCCTGTCCCCATTTAACTCTAATTTTTATTACTCAGTTGAACATTATTTAGAATCTGCCGTTGCTGTATCAGCTTTGTCACTGAAACAGTGACAAGCATATTTTCACATAAGAGTCCCTTTAACAAGACAGACACCAACTGTAAGGTATACACACAAAGATTCTGGTACTCACTTGTCTCACATTTTAAGCTTTTCTGGGAAAAAAAACCCATAAAAGTACCTTTCATATTTTCTAACAATAAACCTGAAAAACCTGTAGTGTTACCTTTAACATTTCAGAATTCAATCTGTTTCCACACCCTCTGGCCTGTTGTCCTCAGCATCCTCAGTTCCCCAAGAACTGAGCAGTCAAGAGACGATATGCCTAAGAAAGGTGCGTATATTTAAAGCACTCCTGCCTTACGTGGATATATGTAACAGAGATACTGCTCTTCCAAGAACACCAGTATCAACCTCTCCTATGAGCCACCATCATGCTCAGACAGAACTAGCACCTTTTGCTTGTGCCCCCTTGATAATCCGCACATCTTAGGCATTACACTGCACCTATCCTCAGTGGAAACTGAGAAGTGTTATTTTTACACTTCTAGATTTCTAGGTGCAGTATCCTAAACTGAAGGGACTGAAAAGCTTCATGGCAGACACCAAACCTTTCATCATCTGTATTCATGCCTTCTCTGTCCCTTTCCAGCTCTTTCAGCTTCCAGTTTCTGCGACGCTGGCGTTTGGTACGATCATAGCTCTTCTTTATTAATACCTACAGTGAAAACCAGCACATATTTACACCTTCAACACTACTGATGACACACGTTCAAAATCCAAACCAACACCCAAGTCTAGACTTGGCCAACTGTAAAATCAGCTGAACAAGTATCACAGTCAGTCTGGCACTGAGATGTTTCATATAGAATTTATATAGCATTTGTCAATTCAAAAGTTTCCAAACACTTCGGATTATGTCCTGAAGAGAAACACACTTGAGTTGTAATATAGTTTTCATCACGCAATGCATGGTAATTTGAACAAGAACAACAAAGAATAAGGTAAGTTAATGTATTATCTAACTACCACTCAAGTATTTAAGTGGTGAAAAAACAATTCTCAAAATTATATGCTATAAACATTTCAATATTAATACCCCTCTTTTTCATTATAATATTAATATCTCCCACTCACTACAAAAATAAAAGAGTGTTCACTATAAACCCATACTTCCCAATGCCCCAGGTAATGCAGAGAACTTTGTACAGATAAAGAAAATGGTCTTACCACATCAGGAATACTGTGTGGCTTCATCTTATTGGCAAACTCGTCATTTAAGTTGCAGTTCGCTAAGTCGAATCTAAACCAAAAATACTTATTTTATCCTGCCCTTTTATGCAAGCCTACAAAACCCAACTCAATGTATTATACCCCAGGCTCCTGAACCCAAACTTCAATATCCACTGAGGTTCTGCTGGGCTCACAACAGCTCCAAAAACATTCATGTTTTAGCTTGTTTGAGAATCGTCTGACTTGCCTAATCTTACAAAAGATTCGCATTGCTGTATAAGATAACCACTACCTAACAAAAAGATCTTGCCTAGTATTTTAGAAGTTCCCCCCATATATTTGTGTCTAAACTGATATTCCAATCTGCACTCTAAAGTCAATACTTCAGCTCTTATTACTAATGACCCTTTTGACGAGATGATTTCCGCTAGAAACAAGTATTTCCCATACTAGAACCATCTTTTCACTGCCAACATGGAGGATTCTATCTAATTTTGCTGATTTAGAGATCAGAACAGTTCAAAACTTTCTCAATAATGTACAAGCTTGTAAAGAATCCAGATAATTTGGTCAGTAAATAATCATTTAATAAAAAGCAAGAAACAGAACAGACCCTAAGACAAGGTCGCCGGGATTCAGAATGTGCCCCAAGTGAGTACAGCAGAAATACTGATGATCCGTATTCAACTCAGAGGTTTTCTGTACCCAGGCTTCAGCCAGTGTATGCTTGAGGAAGGAAAAATAAAACCCTTGTAATCAAATGCAGCTTAACTGGCTATGCTATTAGAACGTTTGCACCGCTGCATTACTGTTTTACACTACATTTGTAATTAAATTTGTATTTCTACATCAAGCACCAGATGCATTGGTTGCTACTTCTCATTTTTCATCTGTACAAAAACAAGGTAATGGACATGTCAACTACTTTCACAAGAATTCCACAAAGGCTATTTATACAACTAGACATTTGTTTTGGCTTTTTCCTTCGTAACTTTCAACCACATACAACTTTTGCCCCAGAAGAAAACGTTTAGTGCTGATTCATTAACTTTGATTAGAAAGAAAAGCTTCTACACTTCAACAGAAACAATTTAATAATTGAAGAGCTGCAAATCTAACATAAAACAACTTCAGTAATAAGAGTAACAAGTAGAGTTTAAGCTTTTTAATAGAAAAAAAATTCTGAAAGTGGAATTCACACAATGCCTGTGCATCTTCCAAACTATTGTCCACATCTTCTTGAGAAGAGGTTTTGCCAGAGGCAAGACAGAAAAGCATATCTGACTGCAAGGCAGAATGATTGAGAACAGAAATTCAGCTGAGTAGGGGAGAGAGGGGAGAAGGCAGCCTAAAACACTGAATCAAACAGAGAGGAACTCTTTTTACCTTGCTGGATCTAGCTCCTGCACCTGCACCTTTTTTCTTTTCTTGAACCCGATTGATATCCATAATGATAAATTCCTCCAGCTGTTTGGGCTGGAACAAACTATTGAAAGGGTGGCGCCAGTAGGTATTCCCATCAATTTCAGCAACTGGAAAAACCACACCAATGTGGGCAATGAATGACAAGGGAGAGAAATTCTTGCAAAGAAATTAAAAGGAAAAGGAACCATTAGGCAAAATTAAGGCCAATGCCAAATGTATTTTGTTCAGGTTTACTGTTGTAACACAAGTATTTAGGACATGACCCATATTGCAAATTTGAGCAGTTGAGCTGTGACAGACAAATCATCTAACACGTCTGAAGCACAGACCTTTTCATTCACAAGAATCCTTCTCCTGGATGTAATCCTTATTAGAAGCATTTTGCTGGTAGTTTACCAGCATATACCAATCAAAGCAGAGTGCTTCTGGTACTGCAGCTAGAATCATAATCCAGATTAAAACTAGATGCCATCTAATTTTAGAGGAATACACCTGACAAATGCAAGTGCTCAGAAGAGGCCAAGAACATCTGTGAACTTAACACTGAGCCTTCCCATTTTACCTAGGATACTACAGAAATCAAGTTTAGAGAACTACGTCCTAGTGATTGCACAGATAAATTCACAACATTAAGATATCAAAAGACTTCATGAAATCAACACAAAAATAAAAATAATTGTGCCAGCACAAAAATCAGATGCTGCTGCAGTGCAGAAAAGAACCTGCAACTTACTCTGCAGAGTCCTAGGATCAATGAGGTGAATGGTACTTGTTACTCTAATGCACACACAGATCTGGCTCATGTTCCCAAGGCTCTGTGCCAGTTTTGGTGACAGGCATACAACACTGTCCTGCATACAAACAGAAAGTAATTTACACTCAGATTTACTTGATTTTTAATCAAGTATTTAGAGAAAACTTAAGAGTATTTAGAGAAATAGATTTTTAAACTTTCTATTTCCAGTTCTCCACCCTGTAATTTCCTCAAAATAGTGCTATCTCCACTTTGCATGCTTTGTGGCAAGCAGAGCCCTTCCCATCCCCCCAAACGCACAATAAATCAGCCTTTCATCATCAAAACTAAACTCCACCCACTTCATACAATATGCTGAAGATTAAATAGAGAATGCTACCTTGCATATTGGAACTATTTCCACAGAGAAAGTGCTTTTGTAATTGTAGACATTACTATGAATATCATGCGAGATCAAACGCTGGGATGATTTTGATCTGTAAGACAAATATAGAGCCTTCAGGCAACAATAAGGATATTACTTGGAACAGGAGGTAATAAGCACAAAGTACAGCAATGAAAGTATAGAGCTACATACTACAAATACAAAAATTAAGGAAATAGAAAAACGCGTGAGAGCTAGTTTTAAAATGCCTAAGGGGAAAATACAGGACTTCTGTAGAAGGGATTTTGTCTTTTAACTAGAATGCAGGTTCTTTACACCTTCACATACAAAATTCTTTAAAAATTAAGGAGAAAAGACATTTCCCAAAAGCTCTGGAGTACTCATAGCAATAAAGGTAAATGACATACCTAGATGGAACTGTACACTGAAGAAAGTCTACCATCTTCTGGGCCTGTTGCTTTGAAGAATAATAGAAATCCAGGCCATCTTAAGGAAAAGAAAGCTTGATGAACATTTCAAGTACTAAATCTTTTTTTTCAAACACAATACATAGGCTAAGTAATCTGCTGCTTACCCGTACATAGCTACTAGCACAAGCACTCTTCCAATATCAAACAGGTTAGTCTATTCTACCTCTAGACTAACAAGCTCCCTCACTTACCATGGATTTCTTTGATGCGAAGCGTATTTTGATGAAGCCTGTGTTTTAAAATCAGCTGTTCCAAGTAGTAGAAAGTCTTCTTATGCAGAGTCTAAAACCAAAAATAAATTTATTAGGGTTATCTATGAACTTCCTAGTGTAAACGCAGTATCTCTACGTGTTTATATGAAGGGGCCATCTACAGAAAGAACAGTCCAAAGCCTATTCCAAGTAACCAAAAAGATTTCAGAGATGTGCTCTAATCATACCAAATAATTCAGAACTTTTGTTTCTCACTTTTGTGTAACTGGCTGTTAGAGATAGTATTGTCTTTAAAGAAAATGTAAATGTTTATGAACAATTTGTCCCACTGTTTCTAACATTACCTTAAAATACAGAATATTTAGTACTTCACAAAAGAACCTCCTGCCAGCCATCATTTAAAAAGAACACATTAATAATACTAGACAGGAGGAAGTTTTCCTAAACCAGCATCCATAAGAAAAACAAAAAAAACCCCACTTTGAACACAAAATGTATCACTCTGACAGTATGCAAGGGAGAGTCCATCTTTTTCTGAGAAAATCATCAAATATTTGTCTGCTTGATTGTTCTGCCATCAACAAATGAAAACTCAGTTTGCCTCTACCTTTTGTCTGACTTGCACTACAGCTTTCCAGAAATCCTTAGCTTCAATCCTATGACAGTCTTCACACATTTGAGACTGAACTATATATTCCACCACAAATACTTGCTGAAGAACGGCTCCATTTATCACCTGCAAAACAGAAGTTTAAAAGGTTTCCTCAGTAGCTCCTGTTTTCCATAAAAGCCACACACTGAACACTGTCCACTCTGATTACCTCTTTCTGAACAGTCAATTTCAGCTTCAGCCTCTTAGAATGAGGTTCAGTCCAAATAAAGCCTGCATCAATCAGCCGGACCTGTTAATGGGAAAGAACATGAACTCAGCTACTGCCCACAACATGTCAAAAATGTGCAGCATTAACTACCACAGAACGAAAGCTTGTAGTTTATAGATCCCCAACCAAGCAACAGTGAATAACCTTAACTAAAACCATATTTATCAGTACACCCAACCTAATTGGTAATGCTTAGTTAGAACACAGAGTCTGATCGACCTAAAGTAATAGCAATCCAAACTCAGACTGTCACACAAGAGTAACTGAATACACTATTTGACACTATTGCTGGATGCCACGTAATGAATTGGGATAGTATAATAGTTTCCTCAGGACCTAAAAGCCAATTTCATCTCTAAAACTAAGAACATGCAAATTTACTGCAGCAAAAGACATTTTGTATATTTAAGCACTGACCCTATAGCAAGAAGCTCAATAAGGCAATCTAGTTCAAACCCTGATTGATTACGGCGGTAACAAAACAATTTTTTGCCTAAAACACTATCTCAGATTTTTTCTCCTGGTAAGACTCTGAACCTAAGAGATGCTTGATTCAATTAAACACATGACTTCAATTTAATCTATATATACCCCATACAACCGTCTTTCACCTTGTTATAAACTAATAAGAAGTATTGTAAAAACAATTTTAAAAATGTGTAAAAAGAAAACTATAAGATTAAGGTGCATTAAAAACATATTATTTTCCTTCAGTTAATTATACTCAACTCTCTTCTATACAATAACAACTTCTATACAATACAACAGTACACTGCATGCTTTGAAGTCGCAGAACTGAAATGCAAAAGTCTCTTCAGCACACTTGGAAATTTTTTTTAAGAGCCTGTCCTTACTGCATCCTCCCAAATTCCAGTATACAGCTATTTAAGATGAGATTGTCACTCTCTGTGTGCTATAAATCGGTTGATCAGCTCTACACAAGTACAAACAGCTGCTCCATAAGGATCGAACCCTGCATAAGTTAGTGGGACCACTTTATGCAATATCAACCAAAAGACATGCCATGAAATACCAACAGGATTAACAACTAACCTTGCTCAGTGAAGCTTTGATTTTTTTTAGACACAAAGCAAGAAGCTCTCTTGATTCTAAGGTACACTGGATCCAGGTTCCTGGAGGCTGAAGATACCTATGATACATTTGACATATATGATATATATAATGAAACATTTTAAAGCACACTAAAGCTACTTCAGTAATTAAAAATCAAAAGATAAGCAGGTATTTCTCAGGCTTTCAGCTTTAATATTAACTATACAGCTATGATTTTTGCCTCCCTAAGCATTACAATTCACACACTTCAAGTACATTCACGCTCATATTGCCATCCTTACACTTTTTTCCTTTCAAAGACCATAAACATACTCATTTAAATGCTCTACACTCTATATACTCACACCTTTCTACTTCCACAGGAAAATAAATACAAGAACGTGCTGAGAAATCATAAGATCTGAAGAAAGCATGCAC
>JBCJKH010026230.1:2148-15479 GCA_039877255.1 Loriculus beryllinus
CTGATGCTGTGCTTTAGAGCCAGGCACTGCCCTCGTGCTGGCTGGTGGCAGCTAATCCCCATCCCTGAGCATGCAGGCAGCCTTTACCCACAGGGTCAAATAGATGAGGGCTTTAGGGCCTCTTGGTTTCCCTCTGACACCACCTCTTTCCTCAGGGACATCAGAGGGTTTAATCCTGGCTAGAAGTCAGGGAAATACAAGATACTGGGTGAAATTCTTGCTGCTGAGAAAGATGCATCTGGCTTTGCAGTAAGCATCAGCTTCTGAGTGTACAGAGAGACCAGAAATGCAGCTGTAGTGTTTTGGTTATCTAAGATTTAGTGCCTTGCTTTTCAAAATAAAAAGCAGTTGTTGACCAAAAACAAGATTCAGTTCTCTTCAGTGGAGCTGCTATTTGCTCAGTGCTTCTTGAAAAACCTTTCCAACAAGGGCTTACAAACCTGCTGATGGGACCTATGTTTTTAAAAGGGCACTGGTATTAGTTTTTCCTTGCTCTTCTGTTTTCCTGTTTGGCCAAGCTCTGAGCAATCAGAGTAAAGTTGCACCTTTGCAACTGAGAGAAAACAGTGATCATGCTCATCAAGCACTGCCAAGAGAAAAGCAGGGTGCCCAGAGGATGTTCACAGACTGAAAGTCCTGCTGAACAGATAGAGGCAAGATTTCAACGGTTCAGATTCAAGAAGGTTTTTTTTTCACCAAGTTTTTATACTTAGAGCAGACTGAAGGACTCAAAGAGAATTGTAACAATTGTATTTGATGCATTCCTTGCTGCAGTAACCCTGAAATAGTAAACAAATATTTAAAAAACTACTCTTTCAATAATATGAAGTTACTCTGAAACCCTGTAAGAAAATTGTTTCTTTAAAACGTCATAAATTTTTTTTTATCTAGGTACATTTTACCTCCGGTTGTGGTGCCCCTACTGAACACAACGTGTACTGATGTGTGTCATAAAGTAACTATAAATTTAGCACATACAGGTTTATCACTGCAAAGTCACAACAAAACTAAGATTTACATTTCCTGTATAGGATAATTTACACTTGATAACCAGCATTGATAACCAGCAAATACTTTCAACATATATTATCTGAGACCTACCATGTATTCTGGTGGTTGAGAAACTTAATTCTACCATATATACTGTGACTCTCAGAACAGCACATTCTATTTACTATAGTACGTAATATAAAGTAACCTAAAAACAGGCATTCTCTGTATTCACACAGCAGTTTCCTCTGAGGATCTGAAGTCATCCAATTCACCCATCCCTAGAATCATGTATGGGGTAACTTGTTTCTAATATGACCAGTGACAGACTGATAGACTGCAAACAGCCTGACTTTCCTTTTGCCCAGAGCAAAGAATTTCATTGAGTATCTCCTTATTATTCCAGTAACCTGTGATTGATCTTAAGGCTATATTTAAATGAAAATTATTTTCTATGTCTTTTGTAATGTTTAAGAGTGTTGAATTTTTTGCTTCATAAGAAAATTAAAACCTAGTGATAGACATTGACACAAAACAGCCCTTTAAAAATCCTTGCAAACCAGTGGCTGATTCATTGATTGTTATGCAAAGTACTGCTTCTGACTTCCCTGCTGTCACACCAGAGAACAAGGGTTAAAAAAAGGAAACAGCTGTAACCTTGGAAAACTACATAATATATTTTGTTAGATAAAAAATAAGAGAGAATTCTGGTAGTTATAAAACATTTTGGTAAAGAAATCCCAGACTGTTTCCTTCAGCAGGGCAAAGTGTCCTTCTAACAGTTTCACAAGTGAGAAATAAGGAAAGCACTTTTATTAGTTAATTAGCCACAGTTCAATCCTGTAATCATCCTTCTCTCAGAGATTTTCCCAAAACTTATCTAGCCTGCAATATTGAAAAAATCATTGTATCTGCAGGTTTTGGTAAGGATTTATACGTAAAATATCTGCAAATGTCAAAAGGCAGAAAAGTTAATTATTCCCATTATTTCTCTTTAGCTAGGAAAGTTGATTCTTAGCTCTAAACAATTAATACCACTTTTTTATATAAAGTGAAGTACTAAAAGACCCTATAAAATGAAGGAACTTATGCCTGAAAAAAAACCATTTTGCAAATAATTTTTTACATGTTAATTAAAAAACACGAACAACACAAATTTCATAATTGAAAAAACTACTTTTACACAAAAAATCAGTAATTAGTGCACAGTTTTAGGTAGAAATCAAAGGCATGCAGGAAAACAGTGTCATGGTTAGTTACCATTTCTACTACCACTCATAAAAGAGAAGTAACCATTCAGCAGAATTATAATCTTCTTTTCTTATAAAAGAAATGCTTAGCAGTTTATAGTTCTTTTGGTTTTGGTTTTATTTTTTCCTTTCTAAGCCACATACAAGTAGATGTTTGTCAAGGAAGAACAATAAGTTTCAAAAATGCATCTTAAGATGTGGTTCAAACCTTCATCTTGTGTAGGTCAGACAGGTAGCAGGTGAGTTCACTGTGGACTGCTGGTAAAGCCAACAGGGACTGATATTAGTCCAGTGGGATTCTAGGGGGAAGAGTAACAATCTGGGGAAATCTGGATCTTGTCCACAAACTTATTTTTCTTTTCATTCAGAAGCAGATAAGAGAAGTATGGCTAATACTTTTTTTTTATCACTTTATCCTGGCAATTCAGACATCTTTATATTTAACTGCATTCATTTACATCATTTTTGAGACAGTAGCATAAATATATGGAAGTGAATTATTGCAAAGAATAAACCCAAAAGAAAGTAATACATATGCAGGCCTTAGCACAATTAGGTGAAAATAATCCCAAAATAAAGGTCAAGGGAGAGGATCCTACCCCTCTAGGAAGCTTTAGCTTTAGAGCTTTAGAACCTCCAGCATAAGAATTACATGCATCTGTTGTAGTCCAGAGAAGGGACATGAAGACAATCAGAGGGCTGGAGCACCTCTCCTATGATGAAAGGTTGAGAGAGCTGGGCTTGTTCAGCCTGGAGAGGAGAAGGCTCCAGCGGCACTTGAGAGCAGCCTTCCAGTACCTAAAGGGGACTGTGAGAAATCCAGAGATGGACTTTTTACAGGGGCATGCAGTGATATCTTTGTTCTTTGTATGATCTTCAGCCAAGGTAATAGTTTCTTCATTGTGCGATTGAATCATCTGACCTCTTCAGAAATTCCTTTCTTATTCCATGAAAGTACTTAGAATCATATAATCATAGAATAGTTAGGGTTGGAAAAGACCTTAAGATCACTTAGTTCCAACCCCCCTGCCATAGGCAGGGACATCCCACGCTAAACCATGCCACCCAAGGCTTCGTCCAACATGGCCTTGAGCACTGCCAGGGATGGAGCATTCACAACTTCCTTGGGCAACCCATTCCAGTGCCTCACCACCCTAACAGTAAAGAATTTCTTTCTTCTATCCAATCTAAACCTCCCCTGCTTAAGTTTTAACCCTTTACTCCTTGTTCTACTACAGTTCCTAATGAAGAGTCCATCCTCAGCACCCCTATAGGCCCCCTTCAGATACTGGAAGGCTGCTATGAGGGCGACTTCCCCACACCTTTTTTTTTTTTTAATGAGGCCAGAAGAAGTTGGTAGTAACAAGTATAAAACAAGGTGCTGTTCAACATGTATAAGAGTGAATAAATCTGGCTACACAGATCTTCTGTAAGTGATGCAATTCAGCAGAATACATGCAGGCTCCCCTGCAAATACCTGCAAGACCTAGGTCTTATTTGGAAAATTATCCAATGGAAAAGCTTTTAGTTGGCAGCTACAATATATGTTGTTAAAATATTCATGTTTACCCTTTAAAAATAATAAATTTTACCTCTGTACTGCAAGCATTCCCTAAAAGAGGTATTCCCTCATCAGTACAACAATCCTAATTAATTTCAGAAGGAAGTTTGCAATATTTAATGGATATAAGAAATTCAACATAAGCAAATGAGGTACATTGCTGTACATGACTTTCTTAATAGCTTAATACTTCAAATATCATTTAAAATGTAGCTAGCAAAGAATGGCCATTCATAAAAGAATCTTCACTGTATTTCTGCCTTCAAAGAGCTCAGAACACAGGGAACTGAATATACTAAATGGAAGTTAGTATTTAGGGGAAATACTAGATGTATTAAAAAGAAAAAAGCTAGAGGCCTATCTAAAAAATTAGGCCCAGCTTTAATCTGGTAGTGTTATCAAGTAAAGTTTTTTAATCATTTCATAGTGGTAATTGTTTATTATTGTAATGTCTGAAAGTAAATAAAAAATACCCAGCTGAACTTCTCTGTACAGAGTTCAAGCTCAGATTTGATTATTTGTTGAACATCTCTCAGTTCTTAAAGTGGTATTTCACCTATATATCTTCTATGTATGAGAATCACTGATTAAGCACTTAGGTGGACTTCTAAAATACCCTTTGTTGTTAATTTAGAGTGAAAAATAAATCTGGTTAAGAAACAAACAGCTCCAGTTCATTAAAGAATTCTGATTTCCTTCCACATCTCTGCAATAATGACAAAACTAAACAGACAAAGATGCAAACCAAAGAACGAAATTTCAGTATCCTTAAAAGGATAAACATCTCACACCATACTAAAATTTGAAATTCAAAACTCAGCAGCTCCCATATTCCTTTCCATTTTTCCTGGAGATATATTTCCATAAACACTGTTCAGAGTCTATATAGCAAATCAGAGCCCCATAGACATATTGGACCTCCTACACATTTAAACATTATTCTTCAGTTCTCCAACACTATCTCTCCAGGCCCCTAAATCAGTG
Organism: Loriculus beryllinus; assembly: GCA_039877255.1. Taxonomy (NCBI): domain Eukaryota; kingdom Metazoa; phylum Chordata; class Aves; order Psittaciformes; family Psittacidae; genus Loriculus; species Loriculus beryllinus. Next base: position 6,934 of record JBCJKH010026230.1, read on the forward strand.
ACCTGCTATCAGCCCAGTTAGGTTTCTGTACAGAGAGAAACCCAAAACCAATGGTCAAAAACCATTAGGGTACTAGATGACATCCAAAAGAAGCATTCTCTTGATCAAAGAGGAAGGATTGTGGGATACTAGACATACCAGGAAAAAGCAGGCCCATCAAAACTTAAACTGATGGTTTGAATTATACAAGACAGCAGTTTCAGTCTGCGTTTATTATATCCCTATGCATCCTTTATCAGGGTAGTGCGACCGGGGGAGAACAGTTTCTTCTCTATCTATTCCATTTCCTCCAAGAATAGCTGACAAAAGTTTGGCAAAGTTAAGATATTTGCAAAGTTAAGATATTTACAGAATCTTTTAGTTTTATATTAGCTAGGATTTCCTAGATAAAAAATACTTAATCAAGACTTCTGAGAAAATTCCTGGAGTATTTCATTAGATAAGAAGGAGCTAAATTCTCCTTTTTTCCTAACAACCATATTTATGAGAAAATATTTATATTGGTGTCATTTTTTTCCTTGTTCTATGTCATCAGTGTATAGTGTTGGTATTTTAAAGCTTTACACATTTGACACAAGATGGTTGTAAACTGTCATACTTTAACCTTTCCATCACGCTAGTTTAATTTTATGTTGATTCCTATTATTTCTTGTTTATAGTGTCAGAAAACAGATAATATGAAAGCAGTGGTAAAAATCTAAGTAGGTATATATGTTTCAAAAATCTATAAAAGATGCTAACCTTTCTTATTTTCCAGCACTGGCAACAAAGGTTGCAATAGAAATATAAAGCATACAAAAGTTTTTATTATCGCAGTATTCCTAAGAAAACTGTCAAAGACACAAGGAAGGCTTAATCTTTATATTGGTATGTGCCCATATAGTATCCAATGTAACGTCAATATATTAACCATAAAATAGGAAATCTAGGTGCACACTGTGCCTATAGCACTGTTTACTTGAAATTGGGCTTTAAGGTGAGAGACTGCTGAAAGGTGGGTAAAAGCAATATAGAAATATTACAGAAATTATGAGAAGTAATAATACTTCTATTAAAAAAAATAAAAGGCAATCTCTTAATAGTTCCCAGTTCCCTCAGCACTGCATCTGCCTCTAGAAGTCACAAAATAGTGTTTATAAAATTTAGAAGTGAAAGACACCTTAATATACAAGCACTCATTCAAGAAAAAATATTATCACTTCTTTTATGCTCTGGCTAAGAGCTGCTTGATGCACTGCCCATTATTTCAGCCCAAAGCACCACTTTATATAGAAGAAAAGGGTAGTCTGTGGACATCAGCCAAGGTTTTACTCAAGATGTATGATGGTTGTGAATCTGAAGGAAATGTGACAGAGCACACTTCTTCAGGAAGCATGAGAAGTTTTATGTGGAGAAAGAAAGAGAATGAGAAAAACTAATCTTGTTTCTTTAGTATCTGTATTTGCTAGATATTTAGTGTCCACACCAGAAATAGTTTGACTAGTTACCTTCTGTAGATAATATAGGATGGCCTATTACACATCATAACATATGAACAAGTATTTTACAGTCCATCTTGCAGTGACTTGCACATAACATACTCCTTGGCTTCAACAGGGTTCTTTCCTGAATAAGTAATTGCATCTGTAAAGATGATATTGTAGAAAAAATAGCCCGTATGCAAAATTAAAACGTCATAAAAGTTATAACTTTCAATAATCTTACAGGACAATAAAAACTTAATTAGTTCTACTATGTATCAGAGAAAGATTTTCTCGACCGAACACTTCCAACCACTTAACTATTAATAGGTTTTAAACACTCAAAAACTTAAACCTGCATTTAACAACCTAAACCCCAAACAAAATCCAAAAACCCAACCAAAAACGAGCAAACAAACAAAAAGCCAGAAAAAAGCAGCAAACCAAAATCGAAATTGCAGCATTTATGTAAATGAGTCAGGAATGTAGATCTTCACTTACAGCAATACATGGTAGATTTAATTTCAAATGATAATAATTCCAAAAAGAATAAATTCTTTTATCATCATAGTTTTATCTAGTAACTTGCCACATCCAGTAACATTTAACATTAATGCATACTAAACTCAGACTCAAAAAATTGTGATGCTATAACAAAGTAGACATAAATTTTTTTGTAAGTCTACTTTCTGAAAGGATAGAACAGAGATATTTCCTACTGCAGAAACCATCCCCTAGCTGTGTTTGAAGACAATTGTTTGTAAATTGATGGATGCCCATAGAGCTAGCTCTGCACGGCTCTAGAGACAAAATTTTCTGTCGTGAGCACCTAAACTTTGATATGCAAATATAGGATTGTTCTTTAATGGTTAACTCAAACCGAACAGAAACAAGGGCAATTAATCCACCAAAGCACTAACCATATACTAAGACCTGTAATTGCACACCAAAATTAGAAAGGTGCTCCAAAGAAAATCACTATAGGTGTAAGAATGAATTCTTGAAATAAATCAAAGTGTGTTATATTTATCATCAGACTCCATATGTCAGAAATTAAAGTATGTGGTTTAATGATTCTATAAATAAAATTAATCTTTTGCTCAGTATTGTTATCCTATTTCTCTAAATGACCTCAAGTCTTTCTTTTTATGAAATCGACACTTGTTCAACTCAAGGATTGCACATATAGAAGAATAATACATATCAGAGCCTGCGATAGATACAGTGTAGTATGCTAATAGAATCCTCTTTACCAGGCTGAAGTATCCCCTTCCTTTTATTTCCCATTGTCTTTAAAAGTACTATAAACATCTTCTTAAGGGACAGCTACGAAGTCTATGAGGCTTAATGCTATGTGTTTCACTTCACTGTGAATAAAGTTCTCAAGCAAGATCAACAGATATACACACATTTATTTGTCTGAAGTAATACTACTGAGAACAGATCTACAGATATAAAGCATCTCATAAAGCTCATACATTTCCTCCACTTCTATGTACGTGTAACCAACTATAGTATCTTGGGTATCGTTTATATGGTTTCATGTCAAAAAGGCTCTTAAAAGCATTGTTGTTAATTTCAGTTTCTTCAAGCAATTCCAGCACAGCCTAAACAGAGTAAAATAAAGTCCAACATAAATATACAGAACTGCAATATGTCAAAGTCTTCAGACACTCATTCACATAAAACAGCAGAAACAGAATTAACGTATTGAGCATTGCATTTCTTTTGGTGTATTGCAATGGGGCTTGGTTGGCACCTTCGGGAAGGTGTTTTGTCTCGGCAGCTTTTTTTTTTTTTTTCCCTCCTTTTGGTTGGAATAATAGAGACAGGTTTTATTAATGTATGCCAGCCCTTTAAAAATTATTCCATATATTATAATCACATATAAGCTGGTTTGGGGATTATTTCTATGAAGCAGAGATTCTGATTATATGATGAAAAATTAGAGATTTGTTTTTAAAGAAATTCATGGTAGAAAAAGAGGATATGGTAGTGTCGTGGTTTAAGCCCGGCCAGTAACTCAGAAGCACGCAGCCACTACCTCACTTCCCTCCACTTCCTGCCCCTGCTCCCGGAGGGATGGGGAGGAGAGTTGAAAGAATGTAACTTCCATGGGCTGAGGTAAGAACAGCCCAGTAACTAACGTATAACACAAATCACTGCTGCTACCACCAATAATAATAATGATAAGGGAAATAACAATGAAAGAGAATACAACCGCTCATCACCTGCCAACTGATACCCAGCCTGACCGAGCAGCGATCTAGCCCTTCTGGGTAACTGCCCCCAGTTTATATAGTGGGCATGATGTGCTGTGGTATGGAATACTTTGTGGCTAGTTTGGGTCAGGTGTCCTGTCTGTGCTTCCTCTCGACTTCCCCTCCTCCCTTGCTGAGCATAAGTCTCACAAAAACCTTGGGTCAGAGTAAACATTACTGAGCAACAACTAAAAACATCGGTGTTATCAACGCTGTTCCCCAGCTGAAAGTCAAAAACACAGCACTGCACCAGCTACTAAGAAGGAGAAAAATGACTGCCACTGCTGAACCTAGGACAGGTAGTTCTATTGCTTGGTTAATTAATATATCAGTTGCCAAAGGTTCCATACATAATCCTGCATGTTTTATTTTAATAAGCAAACTCACAGGTTTACAGCATCTCTAATTTAACTCCATGGATATTTCTGGAAGATGGATGAGGAAAAACAAAACCAAAATGTTGTAGGGGTTTAATTCCACAAAACTGCTGCTCTGCATTTCCTGCTGAAATCTGGAAGCACTGTGCTCCCATTCTCTTCGGTAAACCAATAAACAAAGTGATTGGAAAAAAAAGTACTACCGAATCACATCTCATGTGAAACATTACAACAGCATTATATTTCAGTTTTGCCTGAAAACTGCAATCTCTATGGATTGTTTACTTTCTCTTTTCATCATTCCTTTTCATTGTACTGTTAGTTGCATTAAACTCTGAAGATACGTTGAAGAAAGTAATACAACTTCAGGTATCACTGTGCAGTGCAAATCCAAAGTGGAAAGGCTGTGAGAGGATTTAATAAGTACACATACAGTGCTGGTGTTGGCTAATACAAAACAATTAAACAACAGTGAAGGAAAGACTTGAGAGCCAATTTATCGTAAATAGTTGATCTTGTTTAGGTAACAGACTTCCTTTATATATAAAATATGGACACCGTGAAAGAATTAGGTAACACTTTAGCTCTTTTTTACTATTATTAAATGAGTAATTTTTTGTGGGGTTTGGTTTGTTGGGCTTTTTTTGGTAAAAAATATACAGCGATTTAATTAAGTACATAGTGAAACCAATATATTAAGCTGATTCTTTTACAGTGATAGAAATACATGCTGAGTAAATGCAATAAAATTTCATTTTAAACTAGTAGCAACATAGCAAACACTGTTGGAGATGTTTTAATTTAAAGTCCATTTTTGCACTCTGTGGACTAATGTCACAGAAAGTGAATATATCTGTCACTAGAACTAGGTACGTATTTTTCTGTTCAGAAGAATGATGCTGTGCAGAAGTTTCCTTATTAGGTGAATTGAAGATGTATGACTCAACACTGTGCTAGTCACCTGTAGGAATTTTGTTTCAATAAATCTTAACTGTTATTTTTAACTGGAATATAAATTGCATTAATGCTTTTTTTATTAATCACATTTCTCCCTTGAAGAAAAATAAATAAATAAACCACCCCCCCCCAAAAAAAAAACCTTTCCGAAAAACAACCACCACCAAAAACCTGGTAAAGTTAAATCTCCATAGAAAAAAGCTCCTCGAGGCCTATCAAATGAAATGTCTTTGGGTGGAGTTAATAATTAGAATAAACAACCTACCTGGAATCCAAAATTAATTTAGAAATCTTTGCTAAGAGAATAAATATTCTTCATTTTATTATGAAGTGATATAATTTAATCAGAAAAATGACAAAATATCAACTGAACTGAATTTAACACTAATTATCATAATTTTGAGCTGCATTAGTTGATTATTAAATGATAGCAGAATTAACAAAACCCACTGCTGGAGTAATCTGTACTGCCCACCCCTGGGCAAAACTGTAGGATAACAATACCTAGCAGAGTGGAAAAGTGCATATACACTGCCTGGATGAATAAAGAGCATCTGAGAATATATTCACCCAAAACTGATTAAAATAATGACCACCATCAACTCAATTAAATAATAGCCAGTGAATTACAAAGACAGCTTTTAAACAAAGGGGAAATCAGCTTGAAAAGAAGTATGAAAGTAGGATAAAATGTTGTAATAGTGGGGAGAGATTATGGAGTTGAAGCAGCAGCAGTCAAAACATGGTTTTGACATGACAGAGGTAATCTTGCTGGTGCCACAACCTGTGCATAGAAAAGCAGAGCGCTGTCCCCACTGGATGCTTCAAATAGCCTGCATCCAGCTGGTGGGCTGACAGTTTGGGATGCTACAGGGAGGGTTGATTTCTCATGCCATATGTATTAACAGATTGTAGGCAGCAGCATGTGTACACATAAAGCTGGAGAATCCATATCTCCAAACTTATTTTCCCATAAGGGAGAACATGATTATACCCAGCATGTCCTCTGGGAGAGGGAGTGTACATGTGCTTCACTGGATGCAGAGGTACTGAAAGTTTTTGGAATCACTTTTAGAAATGTGTTCAGAAATTTCTACCTGTTTATGAAAATTTTCTATTTTGATTAATCCTTTGTATTTATACCATTGATCCTGTATATCCAGTTCACTTATTGTCAGTTAATCATATACGTCATTAAGAGATCAGTAAACTGCTTCAATATTGTGAACTGAGCAGTTTTCCCTTCTGGCAAATGCATACATGGCCAAATTCACATATCCCAAGAACGATTTAGGTACCTGAAAAATTGTACTTACATAGTATGATCAATTAATGGGCAGTGCTTTACTTGTCCAGGATAAAGATCTGTCCCTCTTCCAAGTTCCCACTTGAAAATGTTTGTGGTATGGATGGAATTGCTTCCTGATGTGTTCTCTAGAGTTGGTTGATACCACCCACACTGGTTTTTATCTTCAAAGTCGCAGACTTCCTTAACTTTAGATATGAACAGAGAATACTTCATGTTTATACGAAAAATTAAACCATTAATGGTTTTTACAAAATGGCAATAAAAAGGATTCAATTTATAGTATTCATGAATACTTACACAGTAGTAAAACACACAGTTTTTCCTCCATAGATAAAATATTACATCTATTTTCTATGTTCTTTTCTATTAGAATTCTAACTTGGGGAATATACCGATTTTTTTGCACCTCAGTATCTAGCTTCATAAGTTTTCTAACCAGCTTTCAGGCTACTCTTATAATCTGTCTTGTCATATACACTGAAATGCATTTAAAATTCATCAACTATGAATCTGCCAGATGCTGCATGGTTTTTTCTTCAGTACTGTGGGCTGATGATATTAGCAACTCAACTGCACATTGTGTAGAAAGCCCATAACCAAAACTCTAAGAGAAAACAAATCAATGATTCAAGCAGTTCCCACAGGACTTGAAACCCACATAATAATGCAGCCATTTGGTACTGATGGCAAATACTGAATTTTTATCATACTAAATAAATATGCAGGTGCCTGTGCCTCAGTTTCTGATTTCTGAGCAACTAGACAAGGAAACTGAGTCCACTTACTGTTCCTTCCTCACAATGCATCCCCTTGTAAGAATACTGGCGGGAAGGAGAGAAGAAAAACATTTAAAACATTTTTTTTTTCCATTTCTGCTATAAATATTTATCTTCTGATACATCTTCCTGAATGTTTTTCAGAAACTTTATCCAAGTGATCCAAGATGAGTTTTGTCACTCTCCAGAACTTTGAAACAGACTGCTATATTCACTACTATACTACTACTGTGAGGATTCTTCAGGGAGAGTTTCTTTTAACCCACAAATTTCAAATACTGGAGTATCTGAAGTAGCTTCTACATAAGAAAACACAGTGCTTTAAGGAGCATATGCCTGATTTCAGCAACCCTGGAGGCTAAAAATGGTAGACAAAGTTTTGATTTATAACTTGCATATCTCCAGTAATGAAGAGAACCACAGCCAATGTGATCTCATGAGTTATCCATGTAAAGATTTGTGATGTTTCCCGTGAATGATGAGTGGCATGATATTAAGTGTTTATTCCCCTTTTTTAACATGTTTTAGAACCTCTGAGAACATATTTCTGTCAGGACATACTTAACTCCAATTCCAGGACTGTCATTCAAGTGATTAATTGCCATCATTGCTGTAGTAATGGAAAGATTTCAGACAAACCAAATGTACAAAGGTATATTCTTCAACAGCATTTATTTGTCTCAGAAGGAAAGGATGTTTTGCGAAATAACGTAAATTTCTGGGGAAAGGGGGACATAGACACACACATATTCTATCCAAAGGGCTCTGCATTTATTTTTTAAGGCAGAATTTGAATGGTTGTTGGGGTTTTTTTTCACACTATAGGAAATTACCCAGTGATATTTATCTATCAGATTTGTTTCTTCCAGTTATTCACAAATAAGAAATAGATGGAGGGAGTCTAATGAGGGCAGAGCCCTCAGCCCTGTGAGGGATGACTGATCTTTCTATACAATGTGTAATGAATGTAGAGTTTTGCTCTTCAGGTAGAAAAGTTAAGCTCGATGAAGGCAAAGTGGTCGCTGTCTCTAGATGTCTGCCCCCCTCATTAATCAACTTCAGGACAACAGTATTTTCAAGTACTGCACTTTAAGACAAAACAAAGTCATTGCCTTTCTTCTAAAGTGCTGTAATGTGAACTGCCACAACTGAGAAGCAACCAGCAAATGCATTAGACCTCTTTGAACAACACATGGTCACCTGTCCGTTGTCCCTGTTCCAGTGTTCCGATCTGACTATCAGAGCTTTACAGGCTGGAACTCACTTCTGCATGGACTAGGCTGAATTTCACAAACATTGATGCTGACCAGAAATACTTTTTATAAAAAAAAAAAAAAAAAAAAAAAAAAAACAAAAAAAAAAAAAAAAAAACCCAAAACCTTAAAAAAGAGAAGAAGTGGACCCAC
>JBCJKH010026231.1:0-14781 GCA_039877255.1 Loriculus beryllinus
AAGGCCAGGGGGACAGAGCAACATGGTCTAGAGTGAGGCATCCTTGCCCATGGCAGGGGGTTAGAACTAGATGATCTTAAGGTTGTTTCCAAGCCAAGTCATTCTGTGATTCTGTATTTTCAAGAAAGCAATAATTACCTGCTCTTTGACAGATCATTCCCATTTAGATTCGGACTTTTCTGGTCCTTTCTGGGCTTTTTCAGGCAGAAATATGTGTGCTGACTCCTTGAAATTCCCTTACAGAGTCACAGCAGATGCATGGTGGGACCATGTCCTTTAGGTATCTGGCAGCTGAGTCACAATTTTCCTCTTATTAAGGCTGTTGTACTTCTAGAGGCTCTGGGTAAAAATGGAAAGTCCTTAAAAACAAATGAGATAAAGCCCTGGTAGAAAGTGGGAAATAGAAAGAAGTCTGATCCAGGGGAGTTTGATCAGAGAGATTGTTTAAAATAGTTTTATGTCTAAATGCACTGTTTTTCCTTCAAACAAAGCAATTTTATGCACACCTTAATGCCAATTGTTTAAAACTGTGACTACAAATATGGGTTATAAGTTACTAATTAAAGAGATGTTGTACCAAACTTGCAGTGAATATGTTGGTTGATCCTCAGGCCGTTGAGTACAACATCTTCGAAGGAATGGAGTGCCACGGTGCCCCACTTGTGGTCATAAGCCAAGGGAAGATTGTGTTTGAAGATGGAAATCTGCACGTAAATAAGGGAATGGGCCGCTTCATCCCTCGCAAACCTTTCCCTGAATATCTTTACCAGCGCATCAAAATCAGGAATAAGGTAACGTCAGATCTTATTTAATCTTCTCTCCTGCCATACCCTCTTGGAACCACAGCAGCATGTGTATTTTAATGCTATTGTGCTAATACAAGTCCATATCAGATGGAACATGTATGACTTGTTCAAAACATGATCACAGAATGGGTTCCTTTGCAAGTGTGAACTGTTGTAACTGAACACCACGAGCTTCAGTAGGCAAAGCATATAATTGCTAGTTAGGCATAATTGCCTTTTGTCCAGCTGTGCAGGCTTTTGAGGGGAGGTGGAACAGTGATAGAACTTACTTTTAATTAACATTCAGGAAAAAGATAAAGCTTCTTTGGGAGGAGGGTTAGCCAGAAGAGAAACAGAATTGTACATTTTTACTAAGCTTTGCATACTGAACTGCCACTCTGCAGAGAAAAAAAGCATGTAAGCCAGAGATGCTTATTATATTTGGCATCTGAACTGTTAGTGTGTTTGCTGACCTGAGTATTAGCAGCATTAGCAGCTCAGAAAATTATTCTCTTGTGCTTAATAAAAAGCTTGGGAAATGACCAAGATTTGGACTGGATCACTTCAGATTTTGTATTGTCAGTGCTCCTCTGTTGAAAACCAGTTATCTTGGCACTAATTTGGGGTTATTTGGAAACTGCCTTCTTGCCACTGAGCAAGCAAGTTACTGTATGAGTGCAGGTAACAAGGCAACTTGACTAAAACTCCTATTTCCTTCAACAAAGTATGTATCATAGGCTGTGAGGATGGCAGCTGAAATTAAGTCTCCAAGCAGCTTTTATCTTCCGTCATTTGTTATACAAATTGGATCAAGCTGTGGGGTACAAAAGGTCTGCATTTCTAATGAGACAAAGCACTGTTAAATCAAAGGCACCTGCAAAAGTTTTGCAAAACACCAGTCAGTCCTGCACTTGTTTTACGTTATCCACTTAGATGTCATGGGCCTCCTCTTCACACTCACCTCTCAAGGGTTTAACACATGGAGTGCTGTAAGAATCAGTGACACTGTCATTCAAATACTGAAAACAGCACTCGAGAAACAAGTAGCAGAGAGTGGTGTCTGATAACAGGAGTTTGCACAAAAGTAAATGGGATGAGTAACATGGGCCTTGCAAGCAGGTATGGATTTTGGGAGAGACCTTTGGTACTTAGGAAAGGTGTGGAAAAGCATGCAGAAGGCAACTGGTATAAAATACTCTTGTATAAAATGATATAAAATGCTCTTGTAGCTCCCTCTGCTGCCTGTCGAGGGGAAGGGAGAGCAGATTCATGTCCGTGTTTATTTTCCCACTATCAAATCTTATCGATTGGTAATGTTTAGAATAAAACCAGTGATGGTCATAGCCACCATATGTCAGTGAGTGACAAAGGAATATAGAAAAAACATGTCAAACAAGGGGATGCAAAGCTGCAACCAGAAGATAGCAGGATAAATTTATCTCTGGAACAGGAAAAGCAGCATAAATCCCTGCCTTTGTGGGTCCCTGGAAGATGGATTCATTGCTGTGATTGGCAGCTGCCCTCTTCTAGGCATTAGTTTGGGCGCAGCCTGTGAGATGATGGCTTTTCTAATCCTGATATCCCTGTTCCTGAAAGCAGGGAAAATGTATTGTTTTCTGTAAGAGCTGGATCAAACCCCTGTGCATAGTGTCTTCTATATGGTATTTTAATTTCACTGTTAACCTGTTGCAGAAATGGCTCTGAAATGATCATCTTACCTAATCTGAATGAAGAACTACCACAGATTTCTGATCTTTTTGATGAGCTTTGGATTCTGTGATTCAATGGCTTCAGGCTCTTCCTGAAAATTGGAATTGTATTTAATAGATTATTTCCTAGATTCCTGTGCTCTTAAGGCCAGTGAGGCTGTTTCGGTTGGTTTATCTCATGCTCCATATAAGAACTGTACAGGGATAAAATCTAGAGACCTCAAACTGAAATCAGAACTCAAATGACAGGTACTCTATTGACAAACAGCCCCATGTCACATTCTAGCATATGATTGCTTTTCTAGTTGATGACAAAAACCAGAAACTTTGAAATTTTAATTAAAAAGCTGTCAGCACTTTTCAATGAGTTCTAGTAAAGATAAAGAGGTATCTGAAGGGAAGGAGCAGAGAAAATACGTATAGGAGTGAAACTGCTGCAGTCAGTGTAGTGGATATCTGTTTTGCAACAACCCAAGTGGGATTTAGCAGCTGAACCAACCCTGCTGACAAGCCTCTGAATGGAGAGAGAAGAGGTGATGGTAACTGATCTTAGTTAAAATAAACACCTTGGGTCAGCCCCTGCTGTTCTTTTGAATCCCATTTGTCTCCATTGACTGTGAGGAGAACCTAGTAAGGATCTTCCCCTTATAATTTTTATATATATATATATATATATATATAATAATAATAATAATAATAATAATCACGGAGAGAGGAAGGTTTGTCATTTCCCTTATGTATAAAGCAGACTGTAGCCTTGATGAGAATATATATGTGTTTTTAATTCAGAATATAGCTCTGTGCTCATTAGGGAGCATTATCTGAGCATTCAGGGTCTGGTTTTTTTTTTATCGTCCTCTTGCTCTAGGTGGGAGGACTGCAAGGAGTCTCCAGAGGAATGTATGATGGGCCTGTGTATGAAATCCCAGCTACGCCAAAATATGCAACTCCTGCACCTTCAACTAAATGCTCCCCTGCCAAAAACCAGCCCCCACCAATCAGAAACCTCCATCAATCCAATTTTAGCTTATCAGGTAAGTCAGTCTGACTCATCAGAAATGTGCTAAAGCTGTAACTATGGATTTTTGGTGATAAATTTCAATTATAATTACTTAGAACCATGAAATCATAGAATAGTTAGGGTTGGAAAGGACCTTAAGATCTTCTAGTTCCAACCCCCCTGCCATGGGCAGGGACACCTCACACTAAACCATGCCTCCCAAGGCTCTGTCCAGCCTGGCCCTGAACACTGCCAGGGATGGAGCACTCACAACTTCTCTGGGCAACCCATTCCAGTGCCTCACCACCCTAACAGGAAAGAATTTCTTCCTTATATCCAATCTAAACTTCCCCTCTTTAAGTTTTAACCCGTTACCCCTTGTCCTATCGCTGCAATCCATGATGAAGAGGAGTCTGATTTGATTTGAGGAGCCCATCTGATAGTGCTGCCCATGAGGGTGGCACTGTGCCTCACTACTAGATTTTGTGGTGGCTGCTTTTTCAGTCATTGTTTTTGTCATTTTTTGTAACACTACCAGTTAGGAATGAGGACTTTCCTGGTTTTTTCCCCCTCAGTGGTTTTGTTAGATGTGAAACAATCCTGTCTGGAGAAGAACGGCAGAGGTTTGCTTCATACACTAATATGAAGTAATCCAAATCTGATCTCTAGAGCAATCCAGAGTTTCTATATGGGAAATAAGAGTACATACATCTGCAGCTCTCATGCCGGTGGTCCCAAGGTAAGTCTGTGCTCTCTAACCCTAATAACAGCTCAGCACGTGATATTGGCACACTTGAACTTATTCTGCATAAGCCGGTTTGGGCCTACAAATGGCAGTTTGCCCTTTTGGCATGGCTTCCTGGCAGGTCTTCCTAGCACGGGTGCAGTAGCTCAGAAAAGCTGCAGCACTGTGTCCACAACAAACCTGGAAGCCCACACACTGCTGTGCTTATTAGTTTAGGGATTCCAGCTGTGTGAGATGTACATGATCCAAAAGCTGTACCTTCCACATAGCTTCCTATCCAGTTTTCTTATAGTCTTCTTTTAGTAATATACCAGAAACTTGGCAATTTGTTACTCTTTCTGCTCAGTACAGAATGACTTCACAGCAACTACACAGGGGGCAATTGCAAGTTACTGAAGAAATTCCAGTGGTCCTTGTAATGTGTTTTTGTTACCGTTTCATCTTCATGGAGAAAAATTGTTCTAGCCAGTTCCATTATATCCGATATCTACATGATGTTACAGTGCTTTTCTCAGCGAATGGCAATGCTTTAGAAACCCAGTAAGGGTAGAACAGAAGCAGTTTGGGGATTATCTGCTGATTTTTATGCTTCTGTGCTAAATACAGGAAGATGGGGATCATGGAAGGTGGTGACACTTCCATCTAATCAGTAGGTATGAGCGGGAATCTACCAGCTCCTTCTGTAAGATTAGAAAACTCTGCTCATCAAATATTTTGGTTTAATTTTCAAAAAAGTAAACAAAAACTCAAACATGTCTTTTGCAGAAGGGGGAATTGGTTCTCATCATCACTTATTAGGAATTCCTGCTCAAGTATGACTACTCAGCTAGTGGTAAAATGTGCAGCTAAACTACCATGAGAGTCAGGATCTGTAGTTGTAGGGTAAAATGAACTTGGTTACTTTTTCTTTCTTAATAGGCTGTTCTTGAGATATCAGATCCTGTCTTCAGGTGAGTGATAACACAGGCTGTCTGGCTGATGTTAGAATTCCTAAGGAACAGGAATAACCCTAGAACTCTCTTCTGGGTGATCCCTTCAGGAGCAAGAGAAATAACTTCTTACCCCTTTTGGAAGGGTTACTGCCCTACTGTTTTGTGTTAGCTGTTAGCAAAGGCTTATGTTCAGTTGAAAACCTCTTTGTGCTAAGAAGCTTTTGGTGTGCAGCAGTGATTGTTACTTTGGAACTTCAAATTGTTCTTAATGCCTCATTAGTAAAGTATGTTAAGGAACTACTTGTAGGCTGAGAAGCACCAAAATGCATACAGCCTCAAGAGTGTACTGGTTTGGGGGGAGATCAGAAGTTATGAGTATTCTCAGTGGTTACAAAATTAATTGCAGAAAGCTTAAATATTTGTTCAGGGCTCTCCATGCCACATTTCCTGTTCTTGTATGTAAAAGTGGTTGGACTAAGTACGCTTTCTACGTAAAACTGTCATCTCAATCTGTAAATATAAATACTTTTATACTTTTTTCCCCCCCTCTCTTTTCGTTGGTGGAATACTCCAAATCAAATATGAAATATTGCCTTGAAGTGATGACAAAAATGCTGTAAAAGAATAGCTCTACCAAGTTGGATCAAGGAGCCGTTTAATTCAGCACCTCATCTCGGGGGTGAGGTTTAGCGGAGGATGCATAATGGGGAGTGTAGACGTGGCACATCACGGAGAGATGCTCTCTTTGAATATATTCCGCCTCCAGCAATTTGTGACTCAGGTTTCTAGAGCTTGTGATTTTGTATTTAATAGTTATAGATGGCTAAATTCATGCAAGAAGACCTCAGTTTCCTTTTGACCTAGTGTGAACTTTTGGCATCCATAACATTAAGTAATAGAGCAGCTCTTTTTACTTTTCTATTTGCCACCTAGTTGTTTCACTTGATTCTCTCATAATACTAAAAGTAGGGATCGTGGACAAACTTATTACTGATAATTTTATAGATTTTTCACAAACCTGCTCAATTTTTAATTTCAGCTTTAAAAAATCCTAATGCAGTGTTCCACATATAAGAGCTATTCCAGAATGTTACTTCTTACCCTTTCTTTCTTGAACTGCAATGCCCTTTGGTTCTGCTGTCTCAGTTTTGAGAATGAGGGACCAGAATAGCACCGGACATTCAAGATCTCTTGTGGATGCATACAGTGGCATGTAATGATTTTCTGTATTGTTCTCCATTTCATCATTTTTCAGTATAAATAATACTCAGCATTTTAATTGATTCTTTTTGATTGCTGATGAGCACTGAGCCTAGTTCTTTGTGGAGAAGAGCAGACCAGATGTGATCTCAGTCAAATCTGACAATGTCAGCAACTGCTGCATTGTTTTGTACTCATCTTTGATTTGTGCATTGCAGGACTTTCTATTTTGGTCTTTTGAGCAGTATGTTGGACATGGTAGGTCAAATAAAGTAATAAGCAGGCTGTGTAATGGCAGAATGGTTTAGTGCAAAGTGTCACTGCTCAGGCAGGGTGGTTGGAACTAGATGATCTTAAGGTCCTTTCCAACCCAAACTATTCTATTATTCTAAGAACTATATTCCATTTACACCTCAGCAGCAGGTTATGTGCCATAACGCAGTTGAAAGCTTAATAACACTTTTTGGTTTGATTGTTTGGGTTTTTCCAAGTTGAGCAGACTTACTCTTAATTGTTACACATGTAGTGTAGTATTTAAATGAATACTGTCATCTTAGCATCTCCTCTTCACTTTGTATGGACCACTACTGGTTGGTATCACAAGGAATTCGCTTGTTTCCACTGCTTTCCTGTCCAAGGCAGGGTGAAGCCTTTCTGTTGCTCTGCTCAGTGTTCTCCTTAACCAAAATAATGCATGTCTAACCTTCATATTTAGCTAAGAGTAGACCTAGAGTTCAGGGTTATGTTACTTGGATGGATTTACAGGCAGATTTTTGGGAAACTTCAGTGATCTGTACCAGATGTCATTTCTGGCCCTTAAAGCCTCCTTTTGTCAAGAAAGAAAGATGCTTTGTAGTAACCCTTAGGCAAAGTAGCAGAAGAAAAATATTTTGGTCTCTCTTGGAACAGTGGTATCAGCCTCCTTTATTAAGTTCCTTGTTCTGGAGTGGATTTCATGTAGAGCATGTGAACTTTAAGACCTTCAAAAGAGGTCTTTGTTCACGGTCACTAATTTTATGTCTGTCTATTGCCATGTTTCATTCTCCTGCTGTTCTCAATAAATAGGTCCAACCAGGCTAACACTGATATGTCTGCTTTTTGTGAGTACCCAAAGTACCTACAGGAGTTGTTCTCTTGTGCCTCATAAAATGGTCAGTAAGTGTAGGTTGTCAGTAATAATTAATTCCCTTCTCAGAAAGACACTTCATAAAAAGGCTTTATTTTGGAAGCCCAGTACAAGAGGAGAAACTGGGTCTTGCACAGCCTGTTGTTAAAGAAGCTCTGCTGCACCTGTGTGAAGAAAACTGAATCTGTGGCCTCATAGCAGCAACTCATGTTAGAAAAGCTTGGTTTTGTTTCTTGTTTGTTTTGGTAGATAAAAGTCAACTCCAGCGTGCATTGAAGATACTTGTGATGAAGTAAAATACTGGGATCTTATTTCTTGTGGAATTGATAGCACTTGGACCATGGGGTTCGTGATGTTTTACTGCCCTATTTTAATATTCCTATGGGGTTGGGATTTCCCCAGATTTTCTGTACATCTATTGCTGAAAATAAAGAATGTTTCGGGAATATGTTTCAGCATTGCTAAATCAAGGTAATGTAGGTGTAGTTTTTGTTTTGGTTATTTTATCCTCCCCACAATTGCCCCTGGGTTGATTAACCACTGATAACTACTGTTTATTGCATTTCATCTTCAGAAGAGTAGGACCTACTAGGTATATGTAACAACACAACCTGGATGGAAACCTCTTGTGTCTCTTTTTAGGTATAGGGATTCATGTTTAAAGGTCTAATCTCAAAGGCAAAGTAGTGTTTGGATTGTGTGAAATTATTGTTTAATTAACAGAGCTCCTTTATGCCAAATCAGAGTTTGTTCTATTTAAGCTTGGACAGCTGCTTTCAAAGTGTTCATGTTGCAGAGAAATGTAGATACAATACAGGTCTCTGCCTGCGCCAGAGGACAGTGTGTTCTGTTAATGGAGTTGTCTGTTGGCAGTATTATCTGGGCCTGGGTTTTTCTCTTTTCTACCAAGAACATTTTTAGGATACAGAGCATCTACCTGTGCTACCTGGGATGTCTGTGAGCTACCAAGAGGAGGATATCTGTTAAGAAAGTGTTTTGGGAAATCTTTCCTACTGAGCTCTGTAAAGGTGAAGGAGAGTGCTAAGGGTAAGGCCCTGACACAGATTCTGGTCTTGAAAGGATGTGAAATTATTGTACATGCAGATAACAAAATACATATGGGTATGGCATTCTGAAAACCTGTAGGTATGCTGAGATGATTTAACTTTCATTCTGTTATCCGAAGTGAAATTCATATGGAAATTATTCAGAAATAACTGTTTCCTCTGCCAGACTTCCTCATGGCTCTACAGTTATGCTGTTCCAGATTTTCATAGTCTCTCATATCCACACTGTCTTATATACCCAGATACTGCATCAAAAGTTGTAACTTTTGAGGCTGGGTGAAGGTTAGAGAAGCTGGATGTAGGCAGAAATCTTTTTCTAACACTCAGTATAAAAGGTGGTTTCATTCATTCTCATCCAGCCTTATCTAATTTAAATTTCCAAAATATGGAACCCTTCAATAATAAGGCATTAACTTACAATTTAAGAGGTCATCTAAATGTAAATGCAGAAATGCAGTAAAGCAGCTGAAGAAACTTCTCCACATTTTTAAGAGAGATCGAGCGTTGGGAAGTGTTCCAGGACTTGCATTTTACCGGATCAATCTGTGAATGATTGAATCTGTTTCTCTTCAACTCTTTACTCTGAAAAAAGGTTGTATCCTAGTTACTAAAATACCGTGTTAAGTTGCTTTCTGAAATCCTTGCTCATATAGTGTTTGTGGAGAGGAAGATTGCTCATTCGCATAGACAGATTTGGTTTTAAATGTAAAATCATCTTACAAAGCATCTCGTCTGCTGGAGTCTTGCTGAGGGAACCAAAGCTAGCAAAAAGAATTGAAATGTAACCAGGAGTTTAATGGTTGATTAGAAATACAAATTTAAACTTTTATCTTGTTTTAAAATACATCATCTACATTATGAAGCCCTGTGGAAACTTAAATAGCTTTTATAGAGTCTTCTGCTTGCTTCCCCTTTCAGAAGAGAGGTGATACTCAACATGTTGTCCACAAACTGCTATAGATGAGTTTGTGGAAAGAAATGGATGAAACAAATCTATTGTTATGGAAGTTATATTTGTTTTCAAAGAGCCTCAACTGGCACAGAAGGTTTTCAGGGGATCTGCAAGTAGAGCAGTGATTTTTCTCCACCCTTTTTTCTCTTCTTGTTTTATAGCTTTACTGTCTAAGCACATGGAAGAAAAGTAAATAGATCCTTCTGCGTTCTGTAGTAGTAATTCAGTGTTTTCTCTTAATCTTCTTGTGGGGGTCTGGTTTACTCTTTAGTTGCCTGCCTGAAACATTCTCGCTGTAGGCAGTGGATTGCTGAATATGTAATTACATAGCATTCTTCCATTAGATAATAAACAGAATATAACAAGACAAAGTGGAAAAATTTTATTAGTATTTTTATTAGTACATTCAGTTACTTGTGGCTTACTGTCTAAATATACTCCCCCACATCCCAGAAAGTGGGAGATATTTGGATAAACATGGGGCCTCTAAGGACTTTTTTTACCTTCTGGGGTAAACAATGTAATGTGTGAATTATAATCTTAGAAATAAATAACAAACCAGTAAGGCAGTTATGTTGGTGAGGATACTGTTTTTATAGACAGAGTCATTTAGAATGAGCACTGGGCATTCCTTAGCAGACTTAAGCATCCACTGTTTTCATTCAAAGCAGTAATGCATGTTGAGGGTTTTGCAGCGATTTTAATCGGCTGTGGCTGTCATTTTGGTTTTGAAGTGATTTGACTTTATGAGATCTTTTGTTCTCAGTCACAGGCTGAAAAGAAGCTGTTTCTCTGTCCTGAACGACAGGACATCTCTCACTGGGGAAGTAGCTGCATCCCTCCATTCCTTTGCCTGAAGACTGAACGGTGATTTGTCTTTTGTCAAATTAATCCTTAATTTTTCAGGAAGCAAGAGCTTTCCTGAGAATGTAATTGGTGGTTTTTCAAGGAATAAAGACACGGAGTCATTGTCCTATTATGTAGTTTGTTTGTTTGCTTGTTTATTGGTGTCCTTAATCATTGGTGAAGTCAAGTGACTGAACAACATGACAAAAAAAATCTGTTCTGTTGTTCCCTTTGCTTTTCTCCAGACAAGCCTACCACCTACCTCTCTCGCGAGCCTCTGAAGGAAATGAAGTTTGTTCTGCATCTACTTCTTTAGTTCTTTATCTGTCCTGATAGAGAGGAGAGAGAAAACAAAACATGTTTACTTTTATTTTCATTGCAGAGTCCATGGTAGAAAACAGGAGTATTAGTGGATGAAACACAGCAGCAGTAGCTAGCAGGACCAGGTCAGCAAGCAGTATCGTCTTTCCCATAGTAAGGGAACGCATTTAACTAAGCTTGTGTGCTCTGTCTTTGACTCAAAGTCCATTTTAATTGCATATATTCTGTTTAGTGACCTTGATTATTTTTTTTGTATTTCTTTGTAATGCTAATAGATTGTTTTCTATTCTGGAATAAAAAGCACTTGAGCAATAGTGCAAGCAGACCTCCAGTCTGTGTGTGTAGCATGGCCTTCGGTTACAGAACAGTCCAGTGGAAGTTCTTTTATACAGGGTGGAACTGAACTGAAAATCAAAACAAAGAGGGGGGGGATATTGGATATCTGCAAGTTGTTCAATATCTGCTTCCCTGTTATGTTACACAGAGGAGAGCATTTATTGTCATCATGTCCTCACTTGTTTTAATTGTTCTCTTTTTGTCGTATATTAAATTCTGGTTGTGTATTCTTTGCCAGTTCTCAACACTGCTCTTTATCTAATCCCTTCCTGACAATTTACAGTTCAGTCAAGGGTTTTCAATGATTTCCATAGCTTTCCAAGTTTGTATAGTGGAATAATAGCTTTTTGATGCCTAAGGTAATGTGCAGTAATTTTGAGGGGTTCCTCAACGGGGTTCCTTGCACAGAATAGATTATTATAATAGTAGTATCCCTACCACTGATCACTTTAAAAAAGATAAAGTTACCTCTGTCTGACATCACCTAGTAAGCCTAGGTGCTTGGTTGTTCTGAAATTACTTTTGTCCCTTATATACTAAACATTCATCATGGTGATTTCATAATAGACACTGCAAACAAACCTAAAGCTCTCAGTACAGTAAATATGCTGCCTTTAAATGCATTTTTCCTTGGTCATTTTAAGATAGTTCTAAGCTTTGAAGTTACCCATCACTCATGGTGTGTTCTTTTGTTTTGTCGTATTCTTCAGTCACACCAGAACTAAATGGAAGTGGATTGGATTCTTTTGATCAGATGTAGGCAAAGTTAAATACCAGTGTTTTCTATGGCCAAACCACTTCTTTGAGCTTGTAAAACACTACGGCATTGTCATGAATTCTTCTCAATCATCACTTATGAAAGTGCTGAGAGAAATGACAAACCCGTGTAATGCTAAGGGAAGAGGAAAGGCATGTTAAATGTTCTTTTCTTTCTTGGTCCTTCTCAGTCTGTTGCATCTGCTGGCCCACATGAGTTTTTAAGGATGCTGTTACTCAACAAGGCATAATTTCTCACAGAAAAACTCAGTTACAAGAAGGGAATTACTCCACATTCCCTGCCCTCCTGGAGAAAATAAAATCCATCTAGCTGTCTCTCAGAGCAAGTCTTTCTTTAGGATATGAATCCAGAAAGTCAGGAATTTCAATGTCTGCCATTCCAAGTGGTACAGAGCCTGTCAGATGGCCTGTGCGTTTGTTCAGTGTTAGGACTGCTTTGTGTGGGAGTCATCACCCAGGCTTTGATTGCCCATTTATGTAACTTCTCTGCAGTCTGGTGTTTGAAAGGGGAGGAAAAACCCAGGAATCCCTTCCCAAAATAGAAAAGAAATACAACCACAAGCTGTTTCCTTCCTCTGTTTAGCATAACTGGTTTTAAAGTCTGGGCCTAAGGTGATTGCAGTGGTAGTTATCTCAGAGGCTGCAGAGCTTGCCTGTAATTAAGGAAGGAAAAGGGGGAAATGCTGTGAGTAAATGTGTGTGTTTACTTCTGTCACAGAGCAGACAAGACTTGGCAATGACAGCAAGCAAAGACTGTTTTGTGCTCTTCTGCAGCACAAAAAGCCCAACAGGCTTGACTTTGTTGACATGTATGGGTAGGAAAGCTAATTAGAAATGAGAACAATTTCAAGAAATAAAAAGGATAAAAGAAATAAAAGGATGCAAAGAGCCAAAAATTGAAGGGAAGTTATTTTAAAACAGTTCGATTTTCTGTGCCCTTCCCTTGTGGGCTGTAAACCATCTTAATTTGCTTGCTGAAGTTATCATCACAGCAAGAATAGATCAGCTACTGCAGGAGGAAGTATTCCCTGTCTTCTGGTACAAGTGAGCATCCAGTCCTGGCTCTCCATCTTCCACGGGTGCGCAGTAGGTGCCTGGTTCTGCCTAACTACATGTTGTTGGGAATCAGAATTTGACTGAATAGTGATTCCTGTTTTCTTCAGGAGGAAAAAAACCCCTGCAAGCCAAATTACATTTTTCTGTATCACTTTGTAACTTGAATGGCGATTTCCTGTTCTTAAAAGCTGAAAAGAGTCCAAGTGTCTAAAGAAGCTCCAGCCCTCGTCATGTGAGAACATAGATGCCATCAGGAGGGTTGCAAGTTTGTTTAGAAATAGCTCTCCTCCTCCTATTCCATCAATAATTTACATAAAACCAGCTAGGACATTGAAGTTACAATCTGTGCATATGACTGCCTTCTAGCAATGTCTAGCATTTTCTGATGGTTTTAAGCAATTTAAACACTTAAGCATTTAATGCAGTGCTGGAAGTTTGTAAAGTGTTTTTGAGGAGACTGTTGAAGTCCTACAGTTGTTTGTCTCAGAAGTACCTGCCAGGAATTTTACCTCACTGATCATCTTGGGATACTGGTTAAATAGACCAGAGTAATTCCCAGAATAAGAAAATCAAACTGAACCAAAACGATGTGGGAAAGTAAGATGGAAGTGAGTGAGTTCATAGTACTATTTCCTGTAGGCTTTTAAATAACCTTATACATGAGCTTTTAAAATTCTGTACACAGAATTCTGTGCTGTACTTTGCCATTCTTATAAAGTATGCACATTTTATCACCTTAAAGAAGCATACATACAGCAAGCGTGGTATAGATGATAAACCTTGCATGTTTTATCACAGCCTGTCATTTTCAAGTTTTTTATCATGGTCCACCATAGTAAAACTATGAAATCAGTGTTGTGGGCATTTCAAGACTTTGTGAAGTGCTTGTAGATACATTCAAATGTGATGTTCACCCCTGTGCCACCACCCTTCTTGGACTGTGCTGCAGTAAGAAGCACTGCTAGAGCCTTTTCATTATTCCAGCCAGCTCCCTCTCAGACTGTAGTCATGAATCTTTGCAGTTTAGCTGCACTTTCTGAAAAACCGGGGACTCGTAAATCAAAGCTGAGACTCAGAATCCTCACTAACTTTTACATTTGAGCAACTGAACTCATTGGAAACCATTTTCAGCCCACCTGCTCAGTTTAAACGCTGAAGTCGGTTTGTGTGTTGGGATTCGTGTTTTTGCAGATCTTTTCTCAGCGTATGTATTTCTTAATTTTCAGCTTTTAAGCACAACTTTTCATGTCATGTTTAGCTGCTAGAAGGAGGGTTTGATTTTTCACATCTGCTTGGAATCTTTGAGGTCTATTGAGAGTGCTGGACTTGAGGCAAGCTCAGCGGGAGGGGTTTTCTGACAGTCTTACAGAATCCTTAGAGAGCCAGAAACCTTGAGACATGGGAACATGGCTCTAGCTGCAGGCACATGAACCAAGTCTGAATTCATCAGAAAAGCTGAATCACTGGATGAGTAACTGTCCCTAACAATCAGATGACATAGTATCATGTGTGTTTACCAGGCATAACTGTAAAAGCTTTGAGGAAAGGACTTTCTGAGTACATTAAGCGTTAGGTTTCTTGATTGAATGTATCTCTGTGGTTGAAGTGCAAGAAGAATCTCCGTGGTTCTGCAGCACATCAAAGATGTTTGTTGTTTGTGTTTGGAAATAATGTGTAACTAGTTACAGTAGTATTATCTGGATTTAAAATCAAGTGCAAGGTAACCTGATCTACTCTGGCATAATATAATGCTCCAAATACTCGCATTCTAGATTTGCAGTTTCTTAATAGTGTTTGTTTTTTCCTCTTGTCACTTGTAATTAATGGAAACAGAATTTTGCTCCAGGTCTGACATTAAATCCACTGAAAGCCTGAAGCTCCGTATGCTGAGCTGGTACTGCTGGCAAGATGAACAATGAAACACATTGC
>JBCJKH010026232.1:0-14544 GCA_039877255.1 Loriculus beryllinus
GCTTCCAGTTCTAAGAATTTTGGAATCTATAGCCAGTAATTATTTGCATTCAGGGGTACAAAAGAGGAAAACAAAGCCCACAAATTCTAGCACATTCATGTGGGATTGGGAGTTGAATTAGGATCCTCACACCCCATTGAATTATCGGCCCCCCTATTAGAGCCTTATTAAAATGGTAATGATTATAATGCCAGTCATAGGCAGGCTGTCGCACCTGTCAAAAAAAATACCCCGATTATCCTGTTCATTCAACTGTCTGGCACTCGAATCCATGTCTCAGGTTTACTATTCTGTGAAGTTTTATTTTCCTTTCTTTTTTTCCTTTTTATGAAGAAAAAGAAAAGATACAAGAACAAACACTTCCACAAAGGTGATAAAAAATCCCTGTAATTTAGCACATCTACTACACATGTGGTGTTACGGTATCTAGGACAGCAATCTGAGGAAATAGATACTATTTCGCTGATTTTCTCTATAGTGACGAAGAATACAGAGGACTACACTAAAATCTCTGTATTAAAAGGAGCACTGGTTTTTAGGAACAAAAAGAACAATTGTCCTTCCCGCTTCCACACATACACACACCATTTCTAAACACAGCCAGGATTACATTGCTTAGAGCAGTAAAGTCTTTCTTCACACACAAGTATAAACACCTCGGATAGTTTAAAGGGACAGCCCTCAAAGGACCAAGATTAGTCTCTGTCCTCAGGCTTTGCTACTGAAGGAACTGTATTCATTCACTTCCTCCTTTAAAATTAGTGAAAATATAATGTTAACCAAGCAGCACAAGTCTAGGGTCTAATCCTGAATGCACATTTACTAAAAGGATACTGAGGCTTGGGGAGCTCAGCTAGCTTGCAATTTTTAATCTTACAGGGATTATTCCAATTACTGTTGTAAATAGCAAAACCAGCAATAATTTTGATAATAATGAAAAGACACATAGATACTTGGCTTCTCCCAAAGCAGAAAACAAGTCGAAACTGTGGATCAGTTCCTAAGAGTTTTAACTGATAATCAGGTGGAGAGAAGTTTTCCACCCTATTCAAAAGATGCCTTTCCCCTTTCCTCTACCCCAGTTGTATGAGTTTGTCAAATACCACAGCATAAAAGAATGTCAGTGGAAGAGCATTTAGGGACTGAATGCCTTCAATAGCATTTGAGACAGATGCTGTGTCACTAAGTGCCCAGGACCCTTTTGGGAAGTGAAGCGACCAACAAAAGACCGGTTGGGTTCTGTTTGTTTTGGTTCGTTCCAGAAAAACATTTTTGATGAAACATAAAAAAAAAAAAAAAAAGCTAGGGCTTTCTTAGCACTGGGGATAAAGAAATGTGTAAGAACTGCGCTTAGCAGGCATCAGCTCCTAAGCACATGAAGCACTAGATTTGGTCCCATTTTCACTGAAATAGCTTGAAAAAAAAAAAATCCCTTTATTTTAGAAGCTCACCTATTAACTTGCATAATGATTCCCACCCTAAGATGATTGGGATTGTAGCTGCCCTTTGGTAGGAATAGTCCCTAAGTGTCATTATTATTTAAGCCATTCATTGTTTTTCTAAATAATATTTTTTTGAGCTCACAACAGCTCAAAGAGTATTTCTTAAGGTGAAAGGGGAACAGAATTTGAAAGGATGTTGTAGTGAAAAACAAGACCATAGAATTGTAGCCAATAAACCAGTGAGCAGTGTGCAGCTGCTACCTATCACCTCCTCAGCCTTAACACACATTTTTTGGAGGGGACCTGATGCTCCTCAATATTCTGTTTTCTACTTTTTTAGATGGTAAATTCTTAACAATAGGGATCATCCAGCTTCAAGCCCCCTGCCATGGGCAGGGACACCACACACTACACCATATCACCCAAAGATGACTTCCAACATGGCCTTGAAGAACCTTAGTCCTTCACTCTGTTGTCAGGAGAACTGCAGCACTCACACTGACAGTGGGGAGCTGCAAGCTTTGAGGACATAAGAGAAGCTGCCTGGCTGTATTCTGCAGGTGGCACATTGCTTGGGCCTAGTGAGGAGCAGCTCAGGCAGTGGGAACACAAGCTTTTTCCTAACATCTCAGTGCCCATCATCTCAGATGCTTCAATCAAACAGCTGTACCAAATTCAGCAAACTACCTTCTGAAAACATTACTGAGAGAAAGACAGAATTTATAAAACACTCCCATAGTAATGGAAACAAACACTGAGAAGGGTCCTGAGATCACTTCACTGACGGCTCACTTGCCCAGAATTTGCCTGCAAGTGATCAGAATATATTTGAAGAGTTGCTTCAGGTTGCATCCTACTCTTTCATTTTCCTGCTTGAATTTCACCAACAACCATGTAGTTCTGTGGCTTTTCATTTGGAGTGAATGAGTGTTGCCATCCTTGTTGATGTGGTAGCTAGAGAAACTATCCCTTCCTTCACAAAAATCCTCAATCAAAACCAGACCACCTACCCATTATTAGCCAGGGTTGCCAGTTAAAAGCGTATGAAGGAATCATATGAATGGAGACCAGTGTGCATGTTTTATTAGTTTGAACAACAAGGCAATAGATGGATGAAAGATAAGGTAATGACTTGTGACAGGGGTCCAAAATTTGATTTCAACAATTAAATTACCCTTCTAAGAGATCCCCAAGGAAATCTATTAAAATACCATCTTCCCCTATCCCCAAAGTATACAAAAGCTGCCTAGTAACTGTCCAGTATCACTGCCTTTGTGACATGTTGGATGATTCCCAAGACAAAAACCATATGCTGTCTGATGAATGGTAGAGCAATCAACAAGGAAAGGCTATTCTTTAAGTTACTTACCCTGAAAAAAAAAAAAAAAAAAACCCTACCAAAAACCTAACATCTAAGCAACAAAGTTTACACTGAAAACACAGGGTTTGGTTTTGCTCAGTTATCCAGTTTTTCACTGGATAATCAGAATTACTCCCAAATCAGAAAAAGCAAGATCACATCCCTGGAAGGCATGAGGGGAATTGAACTTTTCAGGCTATAAAAGCTCTGCATCAAAGGCAATCCTCCCATGTTCAGAGGAGCATGCAGCAATGAAAACTGAGTTGGCTCATGCTTGATCACCATATTGACACTTTTATCATTTCTCAGGGTCTGGTATTGAAGCCTAAGCTTTCCCTCTTATCACCACTCTTTAGCTATCTTACACTATTGTTCTATCTGAGGGTGCCCATACTGCATAAATATTGCTATTTAAACCCAGAAGTTCCAGATGTGAAGCACAGAACAAATGAAGGTAAATGAACTTCTGCATCATCATAGAGGTAAGGGAGATTTTTGTTTGACTCAAACTAGATATAACTTTTGGGCCTAAATATAACGAACACTTGCAGACAAATGTTGAACGCTAAGCAACACAGGACTTAGGCTCTTACATACCTACATTGCACCTCATGTGCCCAGTCTTCTTATCGCTGAATAATGTATTTGCTGATGGTAAGTAAAGAAGCCATGGTGCCAATTTGACATTTTGAAATGCCAGCATGATGTCTGATGCTAGAAATCAGTATTATGTACTGATGTGGTCAGTAGGACAGAGAAAGCCTGCTCCCAGACAGTTGTTCAATATAGTTCAAAATACCTTCCTGCATGCTATATTTTCATATATTCTATACGCTAATTCTAATTTATATATAAAAAATAAGTTCCAGTCATCAACTATACATAGTGAAACATTATACATGCTCAGATGTGATTTTGGAAACTGAATAAAAAGCAGTTTTTAATGAGAAACCTCCACTTTGAGAGGCAAGTACATCTCTCAGTTTAGTGCTTTGTCCACGTGTGCCCCAAATCCAGAAATTCAGGCATTCATATAACTTTCACTGTATTTGTCTTTCAGAATAAACACAACTCATTGCAGTGTGAGGAATTTTAATCAAATGGGCTGGTTATATTTATGCAGATGCATACAGTTAAGTTGTAGTGCCTGGAACAGAGATGAGATCTGGTATCCAACTGTAGAGGGCTACATGAGACTCAGAAGGGAACTTTGTGAAGAGCACCAGGATGCTTTACTTGCCTAGCCTGGAAGACTTCTAATTCCAAGGCCTTCAAGTCCATGCAGCTGATCAAGAATCTCATAATACTGCTTCAAAATTCAACAACAAAACAAGAAAAACACATTTTTACATATCACGGTTCCCCTTCTCCTAGGGAAAACTTCCAACTTTCAGAAAAATTAAAGAAATTTCAGAGGCTGCTATCTATACATTTTCCAGATGTAGTTTTACCTATATATTATTTCTTATGATCCTGAAGCCAAGCCCCAAATCTGAACAACTGCCCGAACCCTTCTTCAGTCTGGCCCCAAGTCTAGTTAGCATTCTGTTCAGAATATCCTGCTTTGACTGTGAAAAGGAGCAGTTACCTCTTTCATAAGCTACTTTAGAAGGGGGGAAAAGGGAGGGGGAGGGAAGGGAGAAAAGCAAAAAGAAAAATTCTGTCCTTGAAAAGCTTGAATAGATGCATACTATTAAGGCTCTGGCAGGAGTGGCTGGGGCAAGTACCTGAAAACACGTTGAGGCCTAAGCCCTGTCTGATTTATCAAAGTCAGGTTTTTTCTCCCTTGCTCCACAAGACACATCTGCATGTAAGTTCTGTACAGCTGCTTCCTAACCCCAGGGACAGGTGGGTCCTTGTTCTACTATTTCTAACAATCCCTAAAGATGTTGTGTTGAGCAGGGGTATGCCCATTTAAGTCCTGTTGGCTGAGATGCACTTAAATTACACCTAAACTTGCTGAGACTCCTTGTTGTGATGCTCTCCTGCTTATCTTGTCAGTAAGACTGGATAATCAGTGTTCTCTGAGCTCATTTACCAGATCAGCCACATGCAAAATGTAGCAAGGGGGTATTTCTGGCCTGTACGGTTCCCATCTTAGCTATCATGGTTTCCATTCCTGCCTGCCTTTGTCTCCTCAATCTTACTCTAACAGCTTCAGCACCTAATATGGGGATGTGGATCCTCCTGCATGATGAATACCGTGGGCCCTTGAAGGTGTAAGGTAAAGTTTGTGGACATAGCTGCATAGCTTTCATTCAACAAACCCCTGCATAGAGGCCTGCTGTAGCTGGGACTTTAACTCCATGGTATTTATTTTACTGTGCTTCATAAAGATTTTACCGCCAGTGATGACTCACCCAACAGTTATACATGGTAATTACCAGGACAACCGGAACTCAAGGTTTTCATACAAGAGTTTGACTCCTCACAGTTGCATATACTACACATGACTTAAACCAGTGGGATTATTCCAGCCTTTTCAAAGTAGGACCAGATCAGGCTCATTAATTTATAACCAAACTGTAAACAGCACTTGAAGCATACAGTTGCTTTGGGTATTCCTGGCTTACACCACAAGAGACAGAAGGAAACACCTGCCCTGATGCAGTATCAGTTGGGTGTAACTATGCTGAAATCAGGACAGAAACAAACAATAGGTAACTAGGAATTACACAAAGCCTGCTTTCAAGAGTTAGTCCTTTACGATCTCAGCAGGTCTTAATGTGATAACAAGAAACAAAGTATTTGCAAAATTAATTGCTTGTGACTGTTTTTGAATGGCAATGATCACCTAAAACACACCCGAAATATGTTCACAGCATTTTCCATTACCTTTGAGGTGGATACCGCTGTAGACTTGCACCCAAATCTTTTGACAGGAAATGAGTTTGGTAGGCATGCAATACTTCTTGGTACTTTTATAACAGCCTGGGCCATATAGTGGATACTGTCCTGTTGGGAAAAAAGAGTAAAGCAGTTTATTTATTTATTTATTTATTTATTTTAATTCTGGTTATTTTAACAGGTAAAAAAAGAACTCTCTAGTCAACATAGAGTGGACAGTGGAGTAGGAGACCATTTCTAGGTGCTTGTGCTGAAAAGCATCTTTTGCTGTGATTGTGATTTATGCCAATCTTCCAGTGGCGAACAAAAAATCAACTTTACTTTTCTTACGAACACTTTTTCCCCTTTGTAACTTCCTTTCTTGCTAAAATGACCAGGAAGAGACTGTAGGATATTCACAGGGATTTCCAAATGATCCTAAAATCAAACCTCTTTACTGGGATTCAGTCATTATTCCTTACTCAGACAATACCAACACGCTGTAAACTCCATGAAACAGCACATGGTAAGGAAGAGATGGAAGTGTCCAGCAAGTTCTCTGTTATGTGCTGAGCAAACATCTGATGGCCCTGTTATGCACTGTGGTCACAGTGCACTCTTTCCTCATCACTCCAAGTGGAGCATTTGTGTGACATTTTGGGTGTACTGAGCATGTCTGGACAGTAGCCAGTATGTAATAAATGAGTATGTGTTTTGCCTAGCATTCAAGCAGACGGTATTCAGCCCAATCATTTCAGACATAGTGAAGAGAATGACACTGTACAAGTAATATACCAAAATAAACTGGAACACACACATTCTAGCTTAGACCCTCATCTCTGATCTTTGCAGTCTGACCTTGGTAAAGTCACTACATCTTCAGATGTGATGTCTCCAGGTAGAAAACATCCATTCACTCTCCATTTAGCACCACGGGGGCTAAATGCTAACCTAATACAAATAACAAGCAGCAGGTGTATTCATCCAGCTAGCCTTTTGCCAGTCATGTTTCCAGTAACCAGGAAGAAATGTTGGTTATTTCCATGAATGGAAGGAGGAGACAGGGTCTGGGGAGTTTGCTTAGGTGTACCCTATACCTGCACCTCCTGCAGCTCAGTTACCCAAATGCTGCCTGTGCCTCCTTGCAAAGCCAAGGGACTGCTTCCAAATTTGCAAGCCAAAAGTGTGATTACACTTTTCTGGACACACCTCTATTTCCCTGGTTGCTCTTTTCTATACCTTTTGTTCCAGCAGCAATCTCATTGTCTCTTATCTCCCCTTCACAGGATCTTTTCTTGTTTTAGCCAGAGCAATGTTGGGTTTTATTTCCTATTCTTTCCCTCCATCCAGTCCCCTTGCCACAACCCCCACAACCATCATTCTGTGCATTTGCAATAAAAGTGTTAACTTCAGAACCTATTTGTATTTCACAGGCATTCACACATTATGCCAAAATGATGGCCCAAAAGTTTGGCGGGTAATCTCAACCACAGAATTCGTGAGCTGATGATGAATGGCTGTGAAGCCTTTGTGATTGCTCAGGCTCCATTGTGGCTGGAACAATGGAGGAGGACACAAGTCTGGCTCAGGAGAGCAACGGATAAAACTGTTGGGGAGAATGGCGGGCTCCTGCCGACATGACCACTTGTTGACATTGAAAAGATTCAAAAACAAGTGAGCAGAAACAGAAACGATTCTGTTCGGTGAGGCTATTAGTTGCAACGTGTGGCAGTGGAGCGGTCACTCCTGATGTGTTTCCTCACTAATGAGCCCTGAATGCCCTATTAAACTGGGATGCTATAGGCCCAGCGCCACTGGGGCAATGCTATGCATGAATGATTCTCCCAGCACCTATTGGCTGCCTGCATGAAGGAAACAACTGGCAACACTCAGATTTAACCGGGGCTGACAGTACAGTTAAATGATCATTAATTAGAGTTGCTGAACAGATAGGGACTCAAAGCAATTCTTAATGACAAGATAACAGTCTAGCATTACTCAGCTTTGAGCAAGTTCAAGCTTGCACCCCATCTCGGTCTTTGTACTGTACAGACGAGTGTCAAATTGATTTTGGCTTCATTCATATATTCATGAACCATAAGAAAACCTGTCTGTGTGTCAAGGCAGTTCAAGAGATTTTTATATGTCAATATGAAAATAACCCTGTGTTAAAAATAGATTTTATGCAAAAATGCTCACATTAGAAAAAGGATAAGAGAACAGTAAAAAGAATCACTCATCTATTAACATGTTTGGAAACAAATTCAAAAGGAAAGCCACCACATGCCATTTTTACATACTTTTTCATCAGCCTCTTCCCTCACTACTTAACACACTCTATTCTTCCAATCTTTATCCAGCCTTACAACTCAAACCCTGGTTTGCTTGATCAATCACTGAATACTTATCTGGGTAAATAAGAGAATGCAGCATCGAAGTGCCAAGCATTAGAGGAAAAAAGTCAGAAGAAGAAACAAATTCTCTGGCTTGAGGGCATCGTCTCCATCCATCAGTTTGGAAAGAGCCTGTCCCCAGGAGCGTATTTATCTCCTAATCACCAGCTTCTGGGCTGGTTGCATCATTCTGTGAAACATGTATGTCCCTTTCTTGCAACAGGATATCGGATTAGCTCAAGTCTGATTTCCTATAAGAAGTTCTGTTCGCTGAAGACTGTTGTTGACTATATGTTCATAGAGCACATTATACATTTTTTGTAAATGCACAATACAGTTCCCAAAGGCTTACAGGCCCTGGACACTTGTGCAAGATCTCTCACCAGTGAGTGAAGTGGTGAAACAAACAGTGTGCATTTGTGACCATAATAGTGAAGACAAAGTATTTGGCAGTATATTTTTATTTGACATTGGGGTTTTTGTTAGCATTATTTTTAAACTGCGGAAACTATACTGCAATAACCACTTTAGTTTCACAACAGGTTATGTAGGAGTGATGTATGTACATCACACAGTGAACTAAGGGTAAATTTCTTGAATTAAACAGAAAATTACATAAACCCTTACTAGTATAATAGTCTGAAACTTGTAAATCTTTTTACACATTTTAAGGAACAAAGTTATTGTAGAGAGGGAGGTAAATCATGGCTATGATGAGAGAGATTGCTGCAGATTGTTGATGAATTCACCTTAGCAGCTTTTCATATTTTATATTAAATTCTCCAATATGATGCATACAATATAACACTATCATATTATATGACTCTTAAAACATCTTCACATAGCACCTAATACAAGATGGTCCAGATAGTTTCTGAGTTATCACTTGAATGCAGTTGCAAAGCAAACAAATTTTTACTTTAATCTCATCCTCCTCATCCTTGTTCAGAGGAGTAGCCTTTTGAAAGGAAATAACAATATCATGGTAGGTGCTATCATATCATCTAAGAAATGTGTTATCATTCTTGATTTACTTTTTATGACATTTGCTGTTTTGGGGGTTGGGTTTGTCTTTTTGGTTTTGTTTTCTTTTTTTCTTCGTTTCCTTTGCAAATTAGGCAGTGAAAGCTTAAGAGAGAAAGATTCTTTGCTGTAAACGAATGAGCTTATGACATGGGCCATATCAGCAACTAGAGCTGTACCTATTAAGCACTGCCAATGCTAGCACAATACAGACTCTAGCTACCTCACATGCATGTGCGTGTGTTTGTGCACACGTCCATGCACATGCACATACATCTTTGTAAACCTTATTGTTAGGAAGGATATGTCAGAAAATGGTAATAGCAGGATAAATAAGATAAAAAAATATAGAAAACTTCGGCATTTAGTTTCATCAGAAAGCTATATTCCTTTCAAACTCTTAATATGTGCACAATAATTGTGTTAGTATTTCAGCAATCCCCACCTGCTCCAGCACACACAGTCCAGATCTAGAGTATTAATTTCTCTGAAGAGAAAAGAGATAAATGACAGTCAGGCCTAGGATTATGGAAGGAAGCTGGTTTTCCCTTTGGAAATGCTTCCATAACGTTGGGCAACAAGCACTGCTTCACAATCACTGTTAAGGTGCAAAACTACATGTGAAACGGCATACTGCTTAATAGGTTCCAATTCTTGCTTTCTAAGTATAAAATGAACTAAAGAGCACCAGAAAAGTGCTAATGCAAAGGATAGTATTACTTTTCAGGTAATGAATATGAGCCTTACTATGTTTCACTGCTCAACAGGATGGTTGGAGAAGAGGATGAAACAGAATCTCTCCCTACTTCCCTCTTTATCTCTCCTTATTTCTCCACCAGCAGTGCTGCCAGCATTCCTTCCAGCAGATCCAAATTTGGCTGTAGAGGATGATGGACTTACACATTTTGATCCAGTACATGTTGGCCCAGGGCATGGCAAAACTCACTCTGACATCATGAGGTTGGGGATCTATTTTACACAAGCAGCAGGCGGTCAGCCTCTTTGTCTGGCAGGAAAGGCAGCCCATCTACATCAAATTCCAGCACAGAGACTCTCAATCAAGTCTGAATTTTCAGATGTCCCAAGAAAATCTGTTCATTAGTTTATTATTCTGGGCATTAAACATAGCCTCAGGTAGTAAATCTCAAGATTTGTTGAGCCTGTCATAACTAAACCCACTATTTAGAATTATTTTTTTAAATGAACAAATTTGAGGCACCTCCCTTGAACTGTGAAATAACAGGGTTGACTGACAAAGTGAAAACATAGCCCAAAATGCTGCATTCTTCCAGACAGACTCACTGATTTTAAAATTCCCTGGAGCTTTCTATGACATATTCTGTGGGGCTTTCCACAAGGCAGGTGAAAACATAAGGGGAGGGAGTGACAGAGATGGGGAGGGAGTGACAGAGATATGGAGTGAGATGTTTGGGGGTTTATTGCTGTTTAAAGTTGGTATATAAACTGAAAGACAACTGTGCTGCTGGACATTTGTCTCAGAATTTATAAAGCAGCTTGTTGTGGTAATACTTCTATAATAGTACCTATAATACTATCTATTCTACTTTTCCAGTTCCATCCTCCATCATGCAAGTGGTTGCTGCAATGTCCAGAGATCTCGACTGAGAGGGGCCCCAGGATGTCGGGCACAGTATGAACATATAGGCTTTGTTATGTTAAAGTCCACACAGTAATTACATCCTCTTGGTAAAGGAACCATTGAAGAGGAATACTGTGCATTTGCTATTGTCTCTCCTTCCTTTGATGCCTGGGCTGAGCTCTCATTAGGCCTAATTGGACATTTTCAATGTGGAGGATATACCTGTGTGTTCCCCTTGTCCAAAGACAGCCTGGGGAAGGGCACGTCTTCTTAGGGCAGACGTCCAAGGGCCAGCACCATCAGTGCATGACCAACAGCCCCAGAAATGATGGCAGGGCTACAGCCAGGCTGTGTTGGGATTGAGGCTTTAGCTGCCGCAAGGCAGAGCACAGCAACACCTTAAGACTTCTCCCTTGCCTGGTCTGGAGCAGAGGAGGGTTGTCTGGTCTGAGCACAGTTTATCCCAGTGGGTTTACTTCCTTTACTTTTCGTAAAGCAGTGTTACAGCTTCCAGATTGGACTGCGCTTCATCCATGGCAAGCAGACGTCCTGTCAGGCTGGGCTTATTTATAACAAAAACAAACCAACCCCACTCTTTTGCATATGCTGGGGTCTGCTTTAGTTGTTAAGGATCAGAGTAACTAACATCGAATTTAAGCTGGAGGCAATGCATGGCCAGCCTTCTTACCCACCCTGTGTATCTGTTAGATATCTCCTCTGCTGATATAAACCTCTGTGTCCATTCATTCTCTGAAATGAATACCAAACCAAAACCCACTTGTGTCAGGCAATATTCAAAGGAATGTTGTGTCAGCAAAGTTTCAATGAAAGCAAGGAGCATTCAGATGCATAAAACTGTAATGTCTCCAGTCCCAGATAATTCTGTACCATATGGCCAGAGAGAAGCAGATGGGCCAGGTCACAGTGGGGGAAGAGGGAGACACTCAGGATTGTTATCTGAGCCAGTGGGCCAACACTAACAGACTGTCCCCAGTGACCAGGCTATTATTATCAGAAAGAGCTGATAAGAATGTGATCCTCACATTTATTTGCCCTCAGGTGGTTCTCACATGTGGCGCCCAATCAAAATGACCTTTTTTTTTCTTTGCTAAAGTTTATTTTGGGGCTGGAACATTTGACTCACAAAGAAGCAGCAGACTGTGCTGCACTTGTCTTTTATTGATTTTAGATGTAGGTTATTCCTATCTGTTTACTCACCTAAAGTTCAGAAAACGGCTTGTCCAAAAAGGATAAATTCAACAACAATAATGCAGAAAGATTTTTCTAATTATTATTACTGTTACATGGCAGTATAGACATCAGCCCAGCAAAAATAAAGCAGAACAGCATGGTTCCTGTCAGGGAGATCCTGGGATGTCCAATATGATTTCAGCGGGAGGTTTCCATGCAACTGTGTTTTCTAATGCAGCTGCCCTTCATTAGCAATAAGAAAAGTTATCCAGAGTGTTAAATTGCAAGGTATAGATGCCTAAACAATACATAGGAAGAGTTTTGAGAGTATTATTACAAGAAAAAACAGATACAAAATTACATGAAAAATACTTGCATAGTGAAGTATTTCTGGAGACAGAAATCAGCTATTTCTGATTGTGGTTCAAAGATGCTAAGTATCCCACCAGAGCTGTGGAATGGACTCGTTAAGGATTTACCTTTGAGTAGCTTTTTCTGTGTTTTTATTTATTTTATGGCTTTTCTTCTCAAGCACCATACAATCCCCAGCTGATGCCTGCCTGGAGGAGTAAGTACCACTGTTCTCAGTCTGCATGTAAGAGACCTCAGCAGAGGAGAGCTCATCACCTGCCCATAGTGCAGAGCTTCGGGCATCCTAGGTCCTGTCAGCAGCCCCCAGATCATAAAGCTGTTCATGATCCCACTGCTGAAAGAGGGATCTAGGCATGACCACGAAGGACTGATGCTCTTGCTAAAGTCAGGTCTCCCTGTACTTGCCACAGTGAGTTTTGGATGGCTCTGCAAGACATCCAGCATGACCAGCAGAGCAGTGGGCTTCATGAAGTGTCCATCTCTCCTTTAGCAACTGGGCAGAAACCAAACTTGCTTTATCAGACTATTCAACAGCCACCAGAGCTTTTGGTGAGGAATTGCCTTCTCTGCCTCAGACTGGTTACGTGGAGGTGAAAAACATCCTGAACTCTTCCTGTCCTCTGAGACATTACTGAGAACAGCAGCACACAAAGAGAAACTGGAACAGCAAAGGTACATTGCCCAAACAACTGCTCCTTAACCTGTTCATTTCTGCCCTCTTATATGCCCTTACTGAAAATACAAGTGACTGAAGCATGTCCCCTGCTCACTTTCATTTGCTGGCCAGAGATGATGGGGAAAGTTGGCCCTTTCCCATTTGGAGAAGCCAGTACTGGCCTCTGGCAGCTGCCTGCAACACTCTTTTCATGGGATGCAGGTGGGATTAGCCCATGTGTTGGCAGTGCAGAAGGAAGAGCATCTCTCCTTCTGCCCCTCCATCCCAGATCTGCTCTTCTGTACACCCAGAAACAGTTGTGCCCTAAGAATGAAATATGTTTTTTAATAGCTGCAAAAGATCGTGTTTCAAGTCTCTCTTTCTACACAAAATACGAATGAACAAAATAATCATGTCACTGTTTGGTATCTCCAGCCAGCTGGAATGTTTACCAAAGTTTATTTTGCCATTCACGACTGAATACTGGAGTTCCTTCTGGGGGAGTTATTTAATAGCTGTGACACTTGGATAAACAATAGGCAGAGATGGAGAAGTTAATTCTGCAATAATGATGGCATTTGCTCATTCCATTCTAAGCTATTTTGTAAAAGGAAGATTTTGCAGACCAGACGTTGCTCCTGGACCTTAAGCACAACTAACAGTTGTGGGCTGCGAAAGCAGAAAACCTCTGTGTCTAGAATCTCTAAACCTCATTAAAATGGACATTCAGGACACTGTCAGTCAAATTAAAACAGAGAGGTTTATTGCTGCTAAATGACACTACTAGTGTTCACAGAACCTAGGTAGATCATTACCTCTTGCTGAGCTTGAAGCCTTCAGCTGACATTTATGTTCTATCCTCTCCTTGATACACCATCCCTGGAAACTCAACATTTGCAAAGAGCCAAAGAGATTTGACAGAGAGAGGGATGATTTTCTCTCTGCCAGAAATTCAATGATGGGTCTCTGGGGTCTCCCTCTATTACAGCAATGACTGCAGGTTGGAGATGTGCTGAGGGAAGGAGTGTGTGTCTGTATGCATGCATCTTTGTATGATAGAGGCAGTTGACAAGGGTAATCAAGCCCTTCAAAGACAATTTTGTCCCTCTGGGATAGTCTATGCCATTTAACAGTATTTAGGGCTGTGAACTAGCTCTGAATTAGGGTGCCATGCAAACTATAAGTAAGCACACATTTTGCTGATAAATATATACAGTAATTATTCTTTGCAGACATTATGGGCTAGAATTTAACTTTTCCACAAGTGCCTTCCAATGAGACAAGTATTCCTAAGCTGCAGGAGCATGTATGGAAAGCCCACCCCTCGTCTGTAGAGGTGTCAGAGCACATCTAAGAGGGAAATGGAGAGATTCCTATTAACTTTCCACTCCTAGACTTTTCCTTCTGCTGATAACTTGGTAAAGCTCCTCCTGAAAATGAAGGCTATTAAAGGTAATTCAAACTCTTCTGGGCTAAAAGACGTCCCCATAGGCCCTGCATGAGCATGGGTTTGAGGACATGGTATTTCTAGCTGTGACTCAGTGGAACTGGCACCCCTGGCATGGGAGAAGCAGAGCACCCACCTCAGCCATATGCCACCCTCTCATATATATGCCCAGCTTTCTTATGCTTCTTGTCAAGATTTACAAGGTTATACACACTGGCATATAAGCACAACACAG
>JBCJKH010026233.1:8572-23966 GCA_039877255.1 Loriculus beryllinus
GGTGGTAATGACTAGTAAGGTTCCAACCATTTTAAACAACTACTTCTACTGCTAAAGAAATAATTAGTCTGTACCCAGCAAGTGAGGACCTTGGCTTTTAGTGGGAAGCAAAATCCATGTGCTAATCTTTTACTGCTCTAGGACAACATCTGCAAATAGGTCAGTGCCTAAATAAAAGGGACATATTCTAGTTTGACTATGTTACTTTTTAAGAATTTGCCTTTACCTTCAAGAAACAAAACTATTTATCAGAAGCAGTAGTAACAATTTTTCAGCTCAATCTGACTAAATGTTGCCACTGGCCCAAACAAGTTAAGATCACTTTAAACTTCTTAATTGTTTAGAGTTAACATGTTTAACCCTTTAGCACTACTTAATTCATAAAATAAGCACAAAATTATAGAGCTCTATCCTGTACTATGAGTTACTCCTACCCTCAAAGAATGACAGAATTGCTTAGTGTAGGATAAAAGTCTCAATTACATTTTCCTACTGTCCAGTGAAGCAGCCAAGAAAATAAAGCTAATTCGCATAGAAAAGGAGAAAGCAAAATTAGAATTTGCAGTGAGAACAATGAGAATAAATAGTAGGAAGTAAATTGTTACAAAGCCTAAAAGATGATGAAGTGGAAAGAAACAATGCAGAAAGATAGAAAACAATGTCAGAATTTGTAAAGAAAAAAGAAATACAGCAAAAGGAGAAAATGTGTTCCATCAAATATAATTTTCCCATTAAGGGTTCCTATTGATAGATTATGGGCCCTGCCCTAAGTAAGTATAATTGCATTATATAAATTTATAATACTGCATTACCTGCAGTCATTTTCTTTTAAGGACAAAAAAGAAACAGCAAATGTCTAATGAAGCAATGAAATAGTCTGTAACCAGCATAATTTACCTTTAC
Organism: Loriculus beryllinus; assembly: GCA_039877255.1. Classification (NCBI taxonomy): domain Eukaryota; kingdom Metazoa; phylum Chordata; class Aves; order Psittaciformes; family Psittacidae; genus Loriculus; species Loriculus beryllinus. The sequence goes on from JBCJKH010026233.1 coordinate 9,476, forward strand.
AATGAGGGATAATACTAATTCATTCAGAAATATATCCCCTCCAACCAATAAGAGTTTTAAGTATACAAAGTAGAATCATAGAATAGTTCGGGTTGGAAAGGACCTTAAGTTCATCCCGTTCCAACATCTCAAGGTTTATGACAGTTTTAGATCCACACAGGAACACTTATTTAGCTTTTTACATGTATCTTCCATAAAAACCTCACAAGTTCCTTATGCTGAATCCAGTTCAGTAAACACATCCTAGTGTATATCAGTGCTTTTATTCAACCAGATTGAGTCCAAAACAATTTGTCTGAATATATTTACAATCAGAGGGTAATATTTTATTAATAAACCATACACAGTATTATCAAAAAAGGGCATTGTTTTTCGTTCTGTTTAATGGACTGTATTAGAGAGACCACATTCATGTATGAAACCTGTTATTACTTCCCTAAAATAGCTTTAAGTGAACCTATCCCGTTCATCCAGCCTGCTTAGCTGGGAAAAAGTCAGTAAAACCACCTGGCACACACACAAAAAAAGCAGCAAGCCTGTATAAGCAAAAAATGCTGAACCCTAACCAGGTTTGCTACATATAAATAAAAAATATAAGGCTCATTTTCTTAATATTAGATGGGGACTTTTATTTTTCTCCTTTCCTGGAAGCTATACAGACCTAAACAACAACTTGCGTATCAATACAAATATGCTCATGATTTGAGAATAAACTGAAGCTCATCTCATTGACTATGGTTAGAGACATGCCCACTAGACAGACATAGTGCTTAGGATAAGAAACTATCAAAATGCCTGTTAAAAGAGATACAGGGACCTCAACGACACTCATCCAACAAAATTAAGTTGCCTATAGCTTTCTCCTTTCAGCTCACAGTCGAAAGCCTGCAAAATACAAATCCAGTTTAAGAAACTGCAAATTTTTGCAGTTACGGAAAAGTCTAAATAATTTCTATGGTAAAAAAGTATCTTTAAGCTGTTAAAATGTTAAAAAGCTAAGAGATACACAATGATGGACACACTGTATAAGATAAAGCTCCATGCAGAATTTTACTGTTGATGAAAGAAAGAAAATCCCAAACAAACAATTTAGAGGAACCATGTTTTGGATTCTCTTCTGTTTCACACAGAAGCAGCAGTTCAGTCTCAGGCCTCAATATACACACAAGTTGCTGCTACTACTGACTATTCTCTAAAGACCTTTGTATCCTGCTGAATCACTTGGAACTTCATAAAACAAGGGGCAATGGTGTTAAACTAAAGAGAGGCTTTACATTAGAAAAGGGCACATCTAAATTATATCTTTGGCAGTTCTGCCCTGTGAGGATGCTGAGGCGCTGGCACAGGTTGCCAAGAGAAGCTGTGGCTGCCCCATCCCTGGCAGTGTTCAAGCTCAGGTTGGATACGGCTTGGAGCAAGCTGCTCTAGTGGAAGGGGTCCCTGCCCATGACAGCAGGGCTGGAACTGGATGAGCTTTAAGGTCCCTTCCAACCCAAACCATTCTATGATATTACATAAATAGAAATGATAATATTACATAAGTAGAAATTTCAATAGTACTAGAATAATTCTGATGCAGCACAATATGGAATTAACTAAGAATCCTAATATTAATAATACTAAAAATGTGTATTTCAAGGATACATACACAATTTTATATAGGTTAATATAGGAATATGCCATATGTTAAAAATTCTGACTGGGGACTCGGATTCCTAAATTATCCAACTCCATTTTAACTTGAGAAAAGAAGAAAGGAAGACTGAAAGAAAATCAGATTCTACGACAAAACAGTATTTGTCTCAAAGTTTCCAGATGCAGTGCAAATAAGCAAACAACTAAATCATCTACCTGATCCATCTTTCTGTGTGGCCTCACACATTTAAAGATAAAATTGAAACACTCTAAAAACCTAAATAACCCATATAAAGTAAGGTATAGGAGGCAGTTGAAAAGGAAGAAAATGAGCTTTCATAGATGAAAACTGTAACGCAGCAGACATGAAAGAGTCTGGACTGAGGAATGTAGGGAGAAACAATAGCTCACTCACAGAAGTCACCATCACTGAGTGGGCCACCTAAACCCATACAGTTCTGTAAATCAGCCAATTTTGCTTTCTACTTGTCTACTATGAAAAAAAAGGAAAGTTTAAGCATCGCACAAAACAGCATCCAGGAGCCACAGTGGGCCCCCAGACTGGCAACTTCAAAAATGAGCGGTTTTCATTCTATCCCAATTCTGCATAGCACATACTCATCTAGTTTATCTGCAAGAATGACAAGTGACTTCAGTTCTCTGGCAGCACAATTGCTCAGCTGCCTTTCTTAAGCTAACCCAGGTAGGAGATCATCTTCTGTCTTCTGGAAGATGCCTATCTTCTGAAGTCAAAAAGCCTTAAAGATTTTTACTTATTTTATTACATTAACATAAATCTTTATATCAACACACTGGTTTACCCACCAGTGAACATCATCTCAGTGAGCTCATGTTCCCTCCCTGCCTTCTTATTATCACCTTACTCCTGCATAGCACTGAATATTGCAAGCTGCATGAAGAATAATAATTTTTATTCATACTGGAAGCCACGTAGCGTATTTTCTGTGCTATAAGTAATAAACCAAAAACATAACAAGGTGTTCAATTAAATTGCAGGTCATAGACAAAGCATATCCTGCCCCTAGCAACAGCTTCTATTTACTGCATAGAAAAACGTTGCAGACTTGACAAATCTTCATGGAGTTTCTCTCAGTAATCACTCTGCTTAATGCAGGTGGTCATTACAAGGTAGCTTTGATATGGAAAAATATATACCTATGTCCAAAACTGCTAGCAGTAAAGCTGAATTCTTTCACAAGAGTTATCATAAGCTCTGCACTGCATATTTTCATCTTTAAATTTGAATTCTACATGCTCTTTGCCCCTGCCTGGCCCACTTAGTCGACAGGATGCAGCTCATTCAATGCCATGGGCCAGAATAGACCTTCCAAGGCAGTGGAGAGCAAAGACCACTCCAGAGCATGCTGGCTTGCATTCCCAGTGCACAAGGTATGTGAAGCTGCCTCACACCCTTCCCTGTTTTACACTGGGAACTCACCACTTGACTGAAGCTTCTCCCTTTGCCTCTCTCCTCTGCACTTCTACACTCATCCTGCCCCAGTGCCTATGCCTGTTCCTTACCTGGCTGCTGATGCTCTACCAGCCTCACTTGCTCCCATTCCTAATGCTGCCATTACAGACCTCTGAGCTTCCCAGGTTTGAGCCTCACCTGTCAACTAATCCATGTGCACTTTCAGTTGCCACTGCATCCACATCACATTTTCAGCCTGACAAAATGATTCCTCCTAATTTTTGTTCACACCAATCTACCATACTCAGCTGTTCTACCTCATATTTTCTGTTCCTTCCTGGGCTGCCCTCAACTCATCTACTTAATAGCAAATAATATGCAAAGAAAACACGTAATAGAACCATTTTCAAATCCACCCAAACAGGTAGTACACTTCATTTAAATGCAGTCTCTGTGCCACTTAACTTGCCACCTTTCAATGCTACGTAACCACTAAAGTTGAGGTGTGTTAATGCATACTGTGAATTACCATTGACAGGAGATTCTATGTAGCATATACAGTAAAATTTATCATGGTAAAAAAAATCAAAGAAACCCACACTTCATACACAAACCAGCAATCAACAGGAACAAAATCTATGATTTTAAACACATTATGCAGACCGGCTTCTGAGTATGCAGGTATTACCATCAAAGTAAACAAAAGAAAATCCCTTGTTTAGAGATAACAAAGATATTTCCATAACTGGTATCAAGAACTCTCTCCTACGAAGTATATATATAAGCATGCTTCAAAATGATCTTTCTTTCACGAGATATACAGGTATTACTGAAGAAATAATTTGATTTGTAATTTCTGAGACTTCAAAAATGCTTGATAAGTAGTAATTCCATACACAAGAAACGTACATGTATCAAGTCTAAACTAGCCAAACAACAGATCCAAGGGGAAAAAAAACAAGTAACACGGTTTCAACATGTCAGACTATTAATTTCTTTAGTCTACCTTCAACCAGAATAAACCTAGATACAGTCATAGTGCTCAAAGGCCTACTAAATTCAAATTTCATCTCAAATTGGGGCAAATTATGAAGTATTAAAGTTACCTGCAGATGAGGGAAAAATCCTTTATCAAGCTATATTTTAAACACACTTTTTTTCATTAGACATGGTCCTGACTGCTCAAATAGTTGAGGTACTTCAGAAATCGCATAGTTTGCCTGTAACTTGATTTCATAGCTGCAGGAGGGACAGCATGAATGCAGTGCCTCTGGTTTTTGATAGGAAGTGCAATGCCTGTTTATGTGTCAGCTGAATTTTAAACCTCGTCGTGAAAAGATGTGGGAAAATGCTCCTGTCTTCAGCAGTTACTTCTAGCTTCAGGCAGTTTATAGTTCAATTAACACCATAAAATAATCTCAAAAGGCTGGTAGAAGAGAGAGAGAAGGAATGGATGGAAAAACCGAATACTGACTCAGTTTTAACTATAAACTAACAAAGCGTTCTCATCAAGTTTTATGGAAGCTACAGGTACAACCTTTGGGGGTTTCTGTTTTGAAAACAGTGCAATAAAATATCTCCAATATTTACAAAATCAAGTGTTTCAGTTACTGTTGTAGCTAGTAACACAAGCTACTCAAAGACACGAAGAATAATTTCAGCACGCAAAAAGCTTTAGACTTATTTATAAATAAGGATACATGCAACTGAACAGTTCCCAACCACAGGATCAATACAGAGAACAGACTTTAAATTTTAGTTATTTCATGCAATAGATTTATATACCACGTAGTTGGAAAAGAATGTGAAATACCTCTGAAGTCTGCAAACTACATTCACACTTGAATGAAGTTTGGCTCAATCAGCAGTATGCACATTGTATCTATTACCTAAGGAATCACTGAACGAAAATACAATGCTGAATAATTTTGTATAGGTGAATTACTGACCCTCAAAAGCAAGATTTCCATTCATTACCATATTCTCTGTATTTCAATTAAATACAGATAGGATAAGTTTTGCAAAACCAAAGTTTTCAAATCATAAAAAAAACTGCTTATAGTTCTCACAAAACATCTGAATTCCAAGTCTGCTTTATTAGTTCTTGAAAATTTAACTTGCTAGCCAAGAATATAAAACCAGACATACCTGAACACACAAAATATCTATTAAATATAGCCAAAATAAGGAAGCCGTAACAAGATGATTGCCAGACATCCTAAATCATCTCATTCACCAAATTTTAGCTGAAGTTTTCTGCCATGAGACTGCATACATGATTATTAAGTGCTTCTGTACACATGTAATCACTGCACATGTTGTGCATCACATGGTACTAACCATCATTGTTTATATTAACCCTTTTTAAGTTTTTCAGGTTAAAAACAAAATCTCAAAGTTCTCATTTCCTAGAAGTATGCTATTTTCACATTGTATGAATATTACTGTACAACTGAATAAACCCATGCTTTTTAGTTTTACCATGTAATGTAGAAAAGCATTACTGGTAGAGTACATACCAGACTTCAGAGAGAATACAAGAGAAAAATGACTAAGGCATAATTTGAAAAATTCCTTCCTTCTGGAAATATTTTAACCAAGCAGGCATTTGACAATATAGGTATCCATGTTAACACCATTACTTCAAGAAAAAAGAATCACTAAGTTAATACCACAGGCTTTAAGCATTAATCTCACAAATTATTTTCACTAGCACACGTAACTTAAATGCCAGTTTATGTGAAATCAAAATAGAGATTTTTACAGGTTTAAAGCATTTTAATATAGTTACATTTAGCCATGTTTCTATTCCATTTTATTTTGACTGATACGAAAAACATTTTCAAGACAAGCAACTGTGGCCATTGGAGTTGCTGGTGATATGGCACAATGCACTCAGTTGGGCCAGGATTACAGCAAAACCTTTTATTTCTAGTGTTTCCAATCACACAGCCAGTGGCTGATAAAAAGTAAACCCCGTAAAATTCAACTATTCTGCTTAAAAATCTTTCAGAAATAAAATACATGTATTTCTTCTCAGTTTTAAACAACACATGAAAGATGGAAATGACAACTAAGGAGTAAATAACAACTTGGAAGTATCATACCATAAACAAAAATTTTCCTAACAACTTCCGCATAACCAGGGAACTCCATTAACAAAATTCAAAATACAACATCTACTCATAAATGCAGTGGTCACAAATGGTGCTGTTTTCTCAATCTGTGAAATAATTTCCTAAATTAATTTGTACAACTGTGAATTATAGCCCACTTTCATGGAGATGTCTCCCTTTAGAAACCAAAACATTTCCACACCTACAAACTCTCAAAGTTTTCAACTCTACCCTAAATATATAATTTAAATTACAAAAGGAAAGAAAGTCACAAAATTCTATGAAACTAAGTAACACCTATCAGACAAGCTTCTCCATATAAAATACCTTTTCAAACCTGTTGCAGTTTTACAGTGTTAATAGCCAATTATGACACTTACTAAAACACAACTGCAGACATTATTACCAACTATTCATTTTGGCTTATGTGCTCTTTTAAATACAGTTTTATGAAGTAGAATGTTACTTACTTACCCACAGCATACTCTAGAAAAGCATTAAGCATATGTGACAACCAGGAATTCTGTTAACTTTCAGTTACTCACCTAGGAGAAAGAAAAGAATGCATAAGCACACTTTGTATGGGGAGTAAGAACACAGTATTAAGTTGTAATGCACGCAATAAGCTTCTGTGGTTATTAGCTTTTTAAAACACACTATTTTATCTTTACATACAAGTTAAAAGGAAGGAGCTGGAAATATTCCACATCGTGAGATGGATCACAGAACAACAGTTAGGCAGAAGTCATATTTCTGTGAAATCCAACCAGCGCGTTCATCTGTAGCACTGACACAGTACTGTTCTGCTACCACAAGAGGAGACTCAAAATCTTTTTAAACGAAAATGGATAAAGATTCTGTGTTTGAAATGCACTGCCTAAAGCAACATTTTAACAGAGCACAGTTACAAATCTAATTAACTTTAGTGACTACCATAATGGTTTTCAAGGTTTCCTGTGAAGCCTGGTGGGAGATCCAATGTTTTGCCTGATAAAATTAGACAACTTTTCCAAACTGGCATATTTCTATACTTCTATCTTAATCTCTAACAGATTAGTGAACACACTAAGCCTTAGGTTCTGCCAAATAAGTATTAACAATGAATGGTATGTTGTTCCAGATGTTTAATGAAGTCAGCATTTGAGTGGTGTGAATGCAAAACAATGCTGTATATATCAGAATAAAAGGTTTCTTCATCAAGGTATACGCATAAGCTATATGCATATAATACAGCAAAACAAAAAAAGAAAAAAGGCTCAGATCTCAAATATTTAAAACACATAGGAAAAACAAGCAATAAAAGCCAATGGAATGAAACTTTACCAAAGAAATTAGCATTTTCTCTGTAATATAATACATAAAAATTGATTAATTTATAGAAAAGGCAATGCTTCTGCAAATTTGTGAGATTTTGCCAATGAATTTAACTACAGAACTGAAGTTGCTAGAAACTGAGCATAACTAAAAAACCTAACTAATGTTGGTTATAGAAAGTACTTAAATCACTCAAGCTCGTGCATGCTCCTAATAAGCCAACTTCTATTAAGATTTTTGTGTATCTTTCATTACTCAGCCAATATGCAGTCATAACAATAAGCAATTTAAAATACAGTTCCTCAGAAATACATCCTACAAAACCCCAAAGCATCCCAGCTACTGTCTCAAGGGTGACACCAGCGATTCACTGCTACATTTCTGCCCATGGAGAACTTACTGACGCATCTCACAAATCTCACTTCAGTACCCTGAGAACTAGATCTAGAATGCGTAACTGACAGTGAGGTGCAAAGCCACCCTGACTATGTAAGATACCTGGCTGCTTTGCACAAACCATAAGAACTGCAGTCACTTGTAGTGGTGTGCAGAGAACTAGAAAAAACATTGCTGTTATCCCTGCCATTCTTCTCTGAACAAATGAGGTCCTTCCAAAAAATATATTATAATGCCTACAAAGTTAGGCAGCCTTACTGTGGACAAACTAATAGAATCTTTATTGCAGCATCCCTTAAATGTCATTGCAAGCTCTTACATGCATCCCAAGGGTTAGATGAAGCAGGCTTTGTTTTTCTAGGAGTGCAACCGCTTAGTTGAAAAGGCTCTACGCTTTTCTTGAGTACGCAACAATCTAAAGAGTATATCGCATTTTTCCTAATAGAATTTTAAGTACCACTGCAGGAAAACAGCCAGTCTTTAACAAGGTTCAAGCTCAATGTCACGCGTTCTAGGACCTAAATACATGATCACAAGTCTAGACCAAGATCAGATCTTTCCTTTCTCACCAAAAACTACTGCAGAAGAAACATAGGGCTGAAGATCCAAGAGAGTCATTAAGCAAACAAAATACTCTTGGAAAGAAAGAGCTAAATGTCTCTTTAACAGGAGAAACATCTATTTGAGCACAAAACTTGTCCCTATTCATACCAAGAATGGCTGCTTGGCTGTGTGAATTCCCTCAATGTACCAGGTGACCAACCCTGCAAACACCCATTTACATTTATAACTTGTTTAATACTGTGCGCCAGAAGTCCTTCAGATGTGATCAGCACCAGTTATAACTATCTTCCATAGTTAATATTCCAAAGTAGTAATATTTTAAAGTAAGCTAACTAGGGTAAGGCTTACTGAACTTCAGAAAATGTGAAACTTCTGGCAGCAGCATAAAACACTCTCTAGTGAGACAAAGCTTTTTCCTAAGCAAACAACTGAAAACCAATATCTGTAGCTTTAAAAATATTTACCACTATCATTTAGTTCAATGAAATACATCAAATCTCTACTTCAAAACCAAACTATAAAATTTAACTCCCTACATCCAGTTTTCAGAAGGGCAAACGACAAAACCACGCACCAACAAAGAAAAGGCTTGTAAGGGTCTAATATATGTTATATTGGTTTTGCTGCTGCAATATTACTTACAGTATCTACATTTTTCTTGTTTTAATAAAGAACCACTCTTTTAAAAACAGCTACCATACAGAAGTGTAGACCCATGAAACTGCAATTTCTTTCAGCAAGTACTTCAAATTTTATAAGCATCACAGTGAAAAATCTTCTAAGCAACTACATTTTCCAATATTATGCTTTTGTGATTTCCCAGTGTCAGACTATTAATGTGACAGCAAACTACAGTCATTAGTCAAAAATAGTGACTAAAATGGCTTACATGCTTAAAGTGACTTTGAGACCATCTCGTAAAATATTGATAGGCAAAACAATTGCTGTTTCATGACTGCTCCTGACTAAATGAAACCATACTTCAGTCAAAAAACTGAATTAAACCTAATGTAAAAAAAAATTAATTCTACACTGGTTTGTTACTTTCAAATATATATGGGACTATAGAGGAAATCTGAACATAAGTAAGTAAGAAATACACCCACAAAAAAGATTATCAAATTTACTATGCTAATGGCATACAATCACAGTAATTGCATTGGTAAAGTATGTGATAAAAATCTGTTAAAATTGCTGAGAAAAACACAATTATTAATTGTAGTACCACATAAAAGCCTTGTAATTCAAATGGTCCTGATTATTGTCCTGATGACAATGAATCTTTAATTCCTTTTGTATCTGTGGCTAACACTACTCTATGTGTGCCTCATCAATTATTAAGTAAATACTACAAGTAGCTTGTGTATGTCACTGAAGGAAGATACATGCACATTAAATAGCACGCTCTGCATGGGAATACAAACCTAGGAAGTAAACAGTTTCACTTCAATTACAGCGGCATTCAACCTTACAGTATCTGAAGGGGACCTATAGGGATGCTGGAGAGGAACTCTTCGTTAGGGACTGTAGTGACAGGACAAGGAGTAATGGGTTAAAGCTTGAACAGGGGAGGTTTAGATTGGATATTAGGAAGAAATTCTTTACTGTGAGGGTGGTGAGGCACTGGAACGGGTTGCCCAAGAAGTTGTGAGCGCTCTATCTGTGGCAGTGGTCAAGGCCAGGTTGGACGAAGCCTTGGGAGGCATGGTTTAGTGTGGGGTGTCCCTGCTTACAGCAGGGGGGTTGGAACTAGATGATCTTAGGGTCCTCTCCAACCCTAATGATTCTACGATTCTAACTGCACTTCTACAGTTAATCTTAATATCGCCATCATGATAAATCCCACTTGCAAGGATATACAACTAGCTTTCAATGAAAGAACATGTGAAGTACCTTAAGCCAAATATGTATATTTTCTTAATAGAAAATGAAAACCATTTTACAAAGGCCAGTACTAGGAACTACTAAGCATTTCAAAGGAGCAGTGAAGATATGCATGTTGAGTAAGACCGGTCCCAACACCGATCCCTGAGTGACACCACTCATTATGGGTCTCCAGCCGGACACTGAGCCATTGACCACAACTCTTTGCATGTGGCAAACCAGTTCTTTATCCACACAAGGATGTCGTGTGGGCCAGTGTCCAACGCTTTGCACAAGTCCAGGCAGATGACATCAACTGCTCTACCCCTGTCCATCAGTTCCATAGCCCCATTGTAGAAGGCCACCAAATTGGTCAGGCAGGATTTCCCCTTAGTGAAGCCACGCCGGCTATCACCAAGAACCTTGTTGCTTTTCATGTGCCTTAGCATGCCTTCCAGGAGAATCTGCTTTGGTGTTCAATAAGACTTCTGAATGAGGACTAAATAGTTCACTTTTTTATTCTATTATTTACTAAATAACCATTAATTATTAGCACCACTTTAAAAAAAAATCAGAATATTCCCTTCCTTAAGCAATTCCTGGCACTATCTAGAAATATTTCATGGTTATCTGTGGGAAGGAAGGGTCCTTCTAGTTACAAATAAAAATAGCAAAAGGACGTTGATGGGATCAAACACAGAATTTAAGAAAGATTATATTCCTAGCACATGTTATGAGAAATATTACTAAAAGTATAGGAAAGAGCTATCTCTGTGCTACTGGGCATTCAATTGGAAATTCCTTTTTCATACAAAGTGAAATACCAAAGATGCATTATTTGCATTATTGTGAATGAAAACCTGAAGAACTTCTCATGTAAGAAACTTCTGTACTAGAGACTTTTGTGGTAATATTTTCAGCACATCTGTATTTCAGAGTATTCATAGACATAAACCCATCAGTTCTATCACCCAAGTTCATCCAAATATCTAGATGCAATTAATATAAAAAACTAGTCACAATATGACGAGAGGGGAAGCAAGATAAACAGCAAGAAAGATATGACAAATGAAAGAAAAATGAAAAAATTATGTCTTTTTGAATGCAATTTCATTTACCTATACCAGAAATGCTCAACTGAGGTTTTTATTATAAAAAGCATCACTTAATACTCCTAAATGTACTATTGTATTAAGAGTACACTTAGTATGAAATACAAAGAGTATCAAATAGGCATCATACATCTGTTCTGTGAAATCCAAGTTAAATAATTCTACAAGCCCATGAAAGAGTAATGCAGTTGTTTTAGGTTTTTACATAAAGAATCCTATTATCATGGAATTCAAATTTATCTTTTCATGCATTTACAATAAATATATCCATGTATTATGTGCATCAAAACTCAACTTCAGCACTTTGCATGCAAGTTTTACTTGCCTGGCTATATGTATACACATACACATTTTTTCTCCCACAAACAAAATAAATCCTGCATGGAAATACTTAAGCCACTGATTCGGTCTGTGGCTTCGTATGTCTCATTGGCACATTTATTTTTAAATGGCTGTCCTAAACTGAGGGCTAAACAAACAAGAAGTCCCAGCAGGATTATAACTGGTTTTGAAGACTTTTTCATATTATGAAGAAGCATTAATTGCATGGCAAACTACTACACCAATGCTTCTTCCATTCAAGCAATGTCCACTGCAAAAAAAAAAAAACCCAGCCTTTAGATCTAATATTACCTTTTGGGGTTTGTTTCCTTCTACTGAAATCCACAACCAAAGTGCAATCTATTGCAAGTTGTTTACATTAGGATAATAATGAAATAACTATTTATTTTGGTCCTGGGAGTTCATTACAAATAGCATCCAAATACTTTGTAAACACACATTTGGTTTTGTAACAGAGCTGTGTGATGAGCAGATATTTTACAAAGAGCTGAAGCAGAGAGAGATTAAGGTGAAAAGTACGTATGAATTGTAGTTGCCAGGTGGAGCCACAGAACACAAACCTTTCAGAATATTTGGCACTTTACATAATCCAATATTGATTTTACTGAGGAGCCGTGGCCATGCCTGGGCCCTACTCAGGTCTCTGAAAGGGCTGTTCAGTTACTCCCTCCCAGAGTAAATCTTCCCCTTGTGTCAACAAAAGGATCCAATCAAAAAAGACAATATCACTAAAGACAGAAAGAGTCCAGCAGCAGATTTCCTTATTTTTGACTCTGAAATTTAGTGACAGCTATAAACCCTGGTGTTCTGTGAAGGATTTTTCAATGATTTCTTGACTAAAAAAAAAAATAAATAAGAACAAAACCAAACAAGAACAAACCTCTGTAAACAAAAAGAAAAAAATTCAATGAAGGGTCCATTAATGTGGCTGGAAGGCTGGATCCCTGATACAAAGGTCTGAACATGAAATTATTGATAATAGCAATAGCTTCCCACATGGGACACATCTGCAATTATTCTGGCAGAAGGAAACAAACATACGATATAGAAATTTCAATTTCTAGTACCAGCTTTTAAGGTCTATTGGGGCAAGATTTTTTCTGCTCATTTTCCCCATTTATATTTCATGCACTGCCTGACCCATCTCAATGTTCCACTTTTCACAGACACATCATCCAACTCCTTTCCCACTTAAGCTAGATTTAAGCTAGACAGGCTCAGGAACCTCTTGATCTCAACATTGTGCATCTGTTTTAACCCTCATTATCAGAGTTGTCAGGACATGTCCTACCCCTTTCCCACTCTTAAGACAGGGTCTTTCTTTTTCCCAAGGTTTTAACTACAGTTTCTCAGAGGTGCAGGCTCTGGAAAAATAGCAGGGATTGTCAAATGAGAACAGAAGAAATGCAGACTGTTTCCTAATAAAATTAACTCCTTTTCTCAAAAGCATGAGGACACAGGAAGGTTTAGTCTGATTTTTTTTTTTTTTTTACATCACTGATTGTCAACACTTCAACAGGCAAAACAACAGATTTTCTTAATTGGCTCCCTCAGAAATGGTAGAATTTTGCTTCTAGCAGATACAAACCACAGACACTTCTTGCTCAAGAGACTGAATTTTTGTAAATTCACCTGCAACTCAAAATATATCCCAATAATTTAGAAACATTAAGACACTTGACAGCATCACTCCAAGCCTACCCATTTGGCTGAGCTGCCTGAAGCCACACAAGCCAAGTGTGCAGCATCCCGCTTTAGAATGGATTAGCCCAGTGCTGTCTTTTTACATCAAACACGCGAGACTGACGGAGGAATGACAAGGATGACAGAGGTATGACACTGAATAACTCTTTGGCTTGTATCAGGATTGATAGTCAAGCAGTAGGCACTGATTCCCAGCTTTGGCAGGGGTAGGATGCTGTGGGTACTGGAAATTGCATTTTTTAGCAACAGAGTAAATCCTGAACAATGAAAATAACACACTGTGACATGTTTCATAAAATAATCCCATATGCTGAGCACAATTCTCTTTCTGCTTCTTTTTTCATAATGATTAGGTGACATCTGACAACTAGGTGCATCTTTTTTTTTCTAAACTAGAGGGCATGAATTAGCAAAGTTTACCTTTTGCATGAAGATGTGTAAAACAGCCTTTGAAGTGAGCTTTTTAGAAACATAAAGCTCTAGTTTCAGCTGAACTGTGGTTCTCACAGAATAAGTCACACCTGTGTACACAGCAGTTAGCAATTAAAATGCTCCACCTATTGAAGCTCAGATACATCCTTCATATATCATTACAAAAAACATAAAAAGAGGTTGAGATTATGACAACACATTCTTAGTTTTCTTTCTGATGCAGAAATGGAGTTGAAAGCCAAGCCTATTAACTGCAGGTTACAAAATTCTCTCCTTAATTCTATCCACAAGTGCTGATAGCTGCGTCATTTCCAGGAATCTGTCCTCTTATCTTGGCATGTCTGTGTTGATTTGGAAGTTCATCACTTTCAATTCCATAATGTCCAATGGCCAGAAGTCACATTGCTTTACTTCGCGAACTGGGTGTTTTTGACTGCTGCAAATGTGCCTGTGTACTTAGTGTACAAACACATAGAAGTATGCAGTAATTTTTATTTAAAGGTGACAGAACTCCCACCTGTAGTCCAAACTTCAGATTTTCACCCCTGACACAGGCACACCCAAAGTATACAAATTATTTT
>JBCJKH010026234.1:0-15277 GCA_039877255.1 Loriculus beryllinus
CCTACATTCCCTCACTCGTTCATAGCCTGTGGGCTTTATTAGACCCTCCAGACTTTACCTAATTTTGGAGTTATTCCCTTGTCATTACATCATGAATGGGAGGTGGAGACAGGGTCATTCTCTCCTATGTTGTGGTCATGTAAGGGGCTCACATGGTTTTGGTAGGGGGTAGGCTGTGTTTGAACAGGTTTCAACTATTTTAAGAACCCTTGGCCATGCTGGGGTTCAGCCTTACCAGACAGTAAAATTTACTCTCCCATCAGATACAGCATTTGCTGTGAGCTCTGGAAATGTACTTGTCTGGGTTCATAGCACCACAATAACTAAACTGGAAAACCTCTCTCCATCACAGGTCCCAGCCTTGGCATATCTGTACATCCTCTTTCTTCATGAACTGGAAATGGTTTTAAGTACTGAGAGTGGCTTCCCCAGCTTTGTAATTGCATCAGACAAAGGAACAAAGTCTTGGTCTTCTCTAAGTACCCTTGAGCCAGGAAATCTGTGTTCTCTGGCCTGCTTCAAGATGCCAGCGGGCAGTGTAAGCAGTGGCACATTCTTTCGGTCTGTAGTTCATTTTGTAGGATTTTTACCTGCAAAAGAAGTAAAAAAATGCATGGTGAATAGACTGAAAGTATCCAGTCCTTCTGCACCTTCCTTGTTTTCCCCTTTATCTCTTTATTTATCTGAAACTGGCTGGTGCTAAGGATTTTGTGATAGGTAGATGTAAACCTTACTCTTCTTAGGTGCCCTCTTTCTCTTTTCTTTGCCCGTGCTTTTCTGGCTCCCGTCCTCCCACTACCAGGATATATTTGAAAGATAATTTGGTGTATTTTCTGCCACCTTCACATATCTCCCTGACTTCATGTTTTCTTAGCTGGAAGATAGCTTTTCAACATATATATGTAATCCTTTTCACCTAGACTTGTGAGGAATTCCAGTCTCTTCCAGTGGGAGTTTTCAGGAAGGTTTAGGTTAAATGGGCCATAAGGCAAAAGCATGTAGCAGAAGATCTCACCCTCTAAAGACATCTTTTCTCTTTTGATCTTTCTTTCCCCCGTTGGAAAATATATCAGAATATCTAGCTGTCAAAGAATTTAAACAATAATACCTGACCTGAAGGCTGGAGTGCAGGGCTGTTGAAAATAAAGATTGTAATCTCTCTGATGTATCCAGGGACTAATGGAGCTGGGAGTCAGGTGTCTGGAGCAGCAGACTGCTGTGGGGACACTGCCCTGGCTTGGTGGGACCTATTTTACCTGAGTCTCAATGGAAATTCCCTTTGATTTTCCCTAATGCTTTTGTTGTGGCTGTAGGATATTGTAGAGACCAGACATCAAGCCAAGTTTATGTGAACTTAACTCCTTTTGGTGGTGACTGAGCTTTTCCCTCACCGTGTGTGTGTGTGGGAGACCTCAGCAGCCCCTTCTGCTGGGCCAGCCTCCATTCCCCAGGGCAGTGTTCAGGGCTGGGGTTCATCCCTGCTGTTTTTATCTGACTAGGTGTGCTGCCCAAGGTCTGGCTCTGAGAGCATTTAGGGAGATGCCTGTTGTAAAAAGGAGAAATCAGCTTAAAGAGATGACTTAGGCTGGAAGCCAACTGGGTTATGAACCTGACCCTAAAGCCACACTGATCTGTCTTGTAGGAAAGAAGGTCAAGGATCCCTAGAAATAAGAACATATTCCCAGCATCTTTAGACTCAGATTTTTCAGAAGCGGGTACCTACGGGTGCCTTTAGCCTGTAGTTTGGCAACCAGGGTCACAGCAGGGAGCAGACAGTGTCAGCTGAACCTCCTTCCTCTGCTTCCCACTCCTAGGCATTGGGTGCAGGATGACCCCTGGGGCTCGCAAGCCCCCCTCAGGGTGCTGGGGGATGTATTTACTGAGGTGGATGTCACACTGGATGCTGGCCCATCCACTGCTGCCCGGTCCGTGCTGTGGCATTAGCCCAGGAGGGATCTCAGTGCCGGTGTAACCTCTGCAGCTCACAGGAAAGGTGACTTCCATTTAGTTTTAAATTATGACATTATTTTTATTAGCTCTTTAAACTTTATTTAAATTCTTTATTTAAAAACAAGGGGGAGGAAGGTATCATATTTTAATTAGTAGCAGTGCCAAAGGAGACCTAGATTAATTATTTGAAATCACTCCATCCAGATGGTTTTAATTTTCACAGCAGGGAACCGGCATCTTTTTAAGGTGATATTTTTCAAATTAAAATCAGCTTGGATATTACTCACACTGCTGCAGAGGGAGGGGGTTTGTCCGTCTGAGCACAGGCTGCCATGGAGACCTGCCTTGGAGAGATGCAGGGTACCGACTGCCCATCACAGCTCAAGGCTCTCACATTGGAGTGTTTTATCAATGTTAGCTCGTGCTTGGGCTGGCCACAACCCGTATCTAATGTGCAGCATTATGCTTGGCAGCTTTAGTCACAGCACTGAGACTGGAATGGACAAGGAATGCCTTGCAACCTAGTGGGGAACTTGCTTGTCCTGTTCTTGCTTGTACAAGCTGTGGAGCCCTCACTTGACCCCTTTGGTAGGTGGTCCTGGGTCCATTTGCTGCCTGGCTGGATTCAACCCTGTAGATCTGTGGGTGACTCCTTGGTGCTGTGGGTGGTGGCCGTGGTTCTTGGGCCAAACTCTGGGACCTCTTCTCCTATGTGCAGGCTGCTGCTCTCCGCCTCTGAGGTTGACCATTAGTCCTTTGCTTGCATGTGGGGAAGACCTTTCACAGTCATCTCTTTAAAAACTGTTAAGGCCAGGTTGGACACAGGGGCTTAGAGCAAGCTGTTCTATTGGAAGGGGTCCCTGCATGTGGCATGGGTTTGGAGCTGGGTGAGCTTTGAGGTCCCTTCCAACACAAATCAATCTAGGATTCTATACCTTTGGCTATTCCCTTGTCTGTTAATGCTGTGTTGCATCTGAGCAGCCTCACAGGGCTTCTCAGAGCAGTCAGCATTCACCAAGTTATATACCAGTATTGATCAGTCTCCCCTTGAAGACCTGTCTTTGACCCTATGCCATCCTTCTTTGTCCTGGCTTGGCTTATCTTGGTATCTTTAAAATGATGGGATATTTCTGGTTCAGATGGCTCTTCCTCACTTAAGTGGTTGCTGGTTCAGCTCCCCCTTGGCAGGTGTGGAGAGAAAAGCCTGCAGCACCCAGTTGTCACCTGCAAGCTGCTTTCCATCACAGACACCCCAAAAACATGGTGCAGTTCTGAAAGACTTAGATAAATTTCCATATTTATGCTTGATTGCAAGTAATATTCTGCTGTAATACAGGCGTTATCCCAGCTACAGTCAGAAACAAGTTATTCTTTAAATATATCCCCCTTGATAACAGGTTTAACAAATATATCTAAATAAATGTAAGTAGCTAGTAACTGGAAAACCCTGAACTTGCATATATGACTGAGCTACAGAGGAAAAACTCTGTTTAGGGCCCTTGTGAGTTAAAGGTTTGTGATATTTGCACTGCTGCAGAAGCCAAAACCTGACTTTACAAGTGGGAAAAATATTAATGTGTTTAAATGAAACAAACTCCTATTTCTATCCCCATGGTAAATCCTTACAGTGAATGTATTTGCTCTTAGAGAGTTCTGAAGTTTGAAATATGAAGGCCAAAAAGAATGTGACTTTTTGCAGCACAGATCAAACATTCTCCGGAGTTTGGCAAAGGCCGTGTTTCAACGGTACAGCTCAGGTCTTACAAGCATGAGTATTTCCAGAGCAGGACCGTGGATTTGCACTTGCTGACACTTTCACATTCTTGCATTGTGTTTCGACCATGTCTTCTTTCTCCCCCTCCATATCAGAGGTGGATCTGAACCAAAATGTCCAGTCTGCCTATTCCTTCCTCTCCAGGGAAATTCCTGGAATCCAAACCTTGAGCATGACTGGAATTTGTGTTTAGATCAGAGGTGGAATAAAACGTTGAATTTGGCCGTGTCTAGGTTTTTGAGGCGATGATGGCATGGTGCATACACATCTGGGTGGCAGCTTGGCACCTCTGCAAATACAGTTGTGTCAGGGCAGGTGGTTTATGAAGATGCAGCAGAGATCTGTCCTCTATCGTGGCTCCTGGCAGTGCTGCAAACCAGCTCTGGCCTCAATAACCATGTGAGGCTCTATGAGATTGGCTGTATTTCTCCTAGCTAGAGAAGGAGTCACGGACCTGGACTGCCAGAAAGCAATTGGTGACCTCTGGGGAACGTGGCTAGACATACAGAGGATGTCTGCAGAGCAGGTGTTCATCAGACAGAACAAGCAGCACTGAATTTCTCCCCTGCTAGCTGTCGTGGTGACCTTCACAGATCACTGTGATGTTTTGCGCCACAAGTGTGTGGCTGGACCACTTCTGTGCAGTGTGTGAGGGCTGCTGGCTGTGGGGAAAGGGTTTTTATTCTTGTCATGTTAACCTTTTCTCTTCATGAGGATAAAATCCATATTCTTACCAGCTGAAAACCCTCCTGTAGTGTGAAGGAGAATGCTAGCATTGAGCTTTATGTTGCTGATGGGGAAGTGGGGTTGGTGTAGACAGATGGAGCACACACACGTGTGTGCACACTCTGTGCTAAACTGGCATTAAACCCAGAGCACCCATACAGGGTTCAGTGGTGATATGCTGTGTCTGCACTTCTGTCCGAGCCTGGAGCTCAGCACTGGGTGGTTCCTTGGGTTGGTCACTTGTAGAGCATCCCAGTGTGGTGTGGTTCAGGTGGAGGTAATGGGACAATGTGCTGATGAGCTTTGCATGCTCTGACTTAATGGGACCACATTGGTAAATGCTTTTTTTTCTCTTCTTCCTTTACAAGCCCAGCTTCTAGTGGAAACAGACACTTTTGGCAGTCAAGTCCGGATCAAAGGGAAAGAGACAGACTTCTACCTTTGCATGAACAGAAAAGGCAAGCTAGTGGGGAAGGTAAGTGTTTCCTATTAATTCATTTGTAACATGAGTGCTACCTTTAGCAGCCTTCTCAAGGCTGTAATGATGTGTCCAAGCTTTGCCTGTCAGCCTCAAATGAGAAGCAGGACAGAGGGGATGTGGGGTTTGAGAGGCAGACCATGCCTCTCCATGCTCTTCCCCAGCCCCCTTCTATAATATTTTGCTCTGCAGCCAGCCCTGGGATTCCCTGATGATGCTTTGGATACAGATGGATTTGTGCTTTGTCATTGTGTTGACATGAGATGCCATCTTGGCATACCACTGTTGTGACTGCCTCCATAATAACTTCATTATTTGAACCTTCTTTGGAGGGGAATTCAAAAGAAAAGGACAAAGCAGAGGGCTGTGCAGGGAGGTCAGCATCAGGGAGGTAGGCACATAAGGTTCCTTCCAGTGGTGAGCCAAGGGATGCTGTGGCAGGGCTCTTATTGGAATCCAAACATCACACTGGGCCTCACAGTTCTAGCGTTACAGGAATATTTTATTACTTTGGATCCCTGCACCATGGAAGCATGCAACAAATTACAGCTATTCACCCATCTAGCTTAACTCCTTTGCTGAAGTCATACTTTTTATGTATTAACTTGTTTTTGTAACTTAGGCAGTTCTTCTGTATTGTTGGCAAACCTAGGAGCTTGCTAACCAGGCAGGAGCTCGCTCAAAGCTAAACTGCCACCAGAAAGTACATGTAAAATAGAAGATCTCAAAGGCCACTCTCCTCCACTGCCTGCACTTTACACTCCAGGAATTAAAATCTGACATCTCTGTGGCTGTTAAAAAGGGAAGCTGAATTTTGTTTTGAGCCAATGCAGTGAAAGCCGCATTCTCTAACAGAAACCAGAAACCAGGTTGCTCTGATGAAGCAGTATTTACTCCTGTGGTCCTGAGAGTGACACCAGCGGAACAAGTGCCTTCCACTCCTGTCCCTGTGTGTGGTGTGGATGCTCCTGAACCGGGATCTCCCACAGCAGCTGCTGGCTGAGGCAGCCAGCTCCTGCCTGCTGCGGAGCTGCTTGGCAAAGCAGGCAGCATCCAGGGTGCTGCTTCAGATTGGTAGGGACTTTGGAATTGGTGCTCCAGGAGGGCTGGGCTGAAGCAGTCAGTTCTCTCTGCTTCCTGCACTTCTGTGCTGCAATTAGTCTCTGGATGAGACCCTGGTTTTGACCTTGGACAGGGAAATTTGTTTTTTAACCAGATTTAGCCCTCTCAGGACACACGTGGGTGCTTTTAAAGATTGCACTGAACACAAACCTTGCCTTTGATTTTGATTTCTGTTTGTGCTTTAATTTTTCACCCTTTGAATGTGATAATAGAGTTTTGCCATGAAACATTATAAGGATAATTTTGTCAATGTTTATGAGGTGCTGATACCACAGTAATGGAGACCTTAGAAGCACTCAAACTAGACATGGTAAAATGAGCATGAAATCTTACCTTTTTCTTCAATTGACCTTAGCGCAGGATGGATCAGCAGTGGTGCACAGTGTGCCCCACATCCTTTTCTGGACTAACCTGAGTGTCCAGGAGCATCATGGCAAAGTCAAAGGCTGTTTTCCAAAACATATAGTATATTTTGGCAAGATTCGTCCCTTGATTGGGCCCACTGGGCGTCAAGGCAGGACAGTCCTTTAGCCTGTCACCTTTTGTGCAGCACTGAGGTGCTGCGGTTTGTTTTCTTGATGTGCTTTTCAAAAGGCTAAGCTGGCAAAAAAACCCGTGTCATTAAGAGCCTTCCCACCCCAGACTGCTGACAAGTTCACAAACCAGCCGACCTGAGCAGGAGGGGGTATGGAGCATGGCGTTTGGAAGGAAAATGTTCCAGACGCGTTGCCCGTATTAACAGCTTCTCATGAGCAAAAAGAGAAAATAATAGCATGGCTTCTTGATACCAAGGAGTGTGGTTTTAATTAGTATCATAGTTTCAGCTCTTTTTGTGGCAAGAGTCTGAGGGAATTCTTTTTAGCTCGAATGCTCTAAACATCTAGTAAACCCCAAGGAAAACGTTAGATAAAAGTTATGCCTGGGCTTATACAAATATTTAAGTTCAGTCTGGGGATGGAGGAGAATGAGACCCATAAACTGATTGTTTCATGGTTGCCCCGGTATGTTCATTTGGCAAGAGAGGAGCCGTGGGACCAACCCAGGTCTTTTTCCCTGCTCATTTCCTATTGCCTTACACTGCATAATCCCTAACAATACCAGCATATGCCATCTGGCTTTGTTCTCCTCCTCAGTCAGCAGTTTTGGACACCCACCCCCCAGTTGAAAACCTGCTTTGAATTTAGTCCTTTTTGTTTCCCATAATCACCTACAAAAGGTATTACAGGCCGGAGCAGGTTGTTGTTCTCAGCTGGAGCTGGTGATGAATGCAAGAGCTGCAGAGATGGGACTTGCTCCCCACTTCAGTGCTGGTTGTGTTGCAGGCAAACAGACTAACCCACAGGGCTGAGAAGAACAGCCTTGTGTCTTTTCATTCATTTATCAGAAATTGCACCTATGGCAGTATTTCTGAGCAGGAAACATCTGATGGAGCTTTCTCAGGAGCCCCCAGACCTGGTGTTTTCTCCCTTGCTTGGTTGTTACTGTGTGTGTGTTCATGGCCAATGTTGGCCAAAGGAGTTGTTGTGGGTTTCTAACCCAAATAAGGTTTCTATCTTTATTTATTGTCATAGCATGCAACTGCGAGGTCACTGATGCTCTATGTGCTGCTTATGAAAACTGCAGACACGGCAAGTGTACAGGGAGTGACTTTTCTGTTAAACATGACCAGCACCAGGAGAAAACAAATGTGATTGTGTTTCTTCATTGATTCTTGCTTCTATGTTGAAAAATGCCCAAGAAATTTTCATTTTATGTTTTTTTCCTTCTGAAAAGGAAATATATAAAATATATATATTGCCTGTGAGTTTCTGGTGCCTTTATGTAGAAATTGTAGGTCCTGAGTTCTCTGATTTCGCTGAAGTTTTTGTGGACCACTGAACTTTATCATAGCATCATAGAATAGTTTAGGTTGGAAGAGACCTTTAAATATGATGTAGTTCAACCCCTCTGCAATGAGCAGGGACACCTTCCACTAGATCAGGTTGCTCAAAGCCCCTTTCAACTTGGGATTGAGTGTTTCCAAGGATGGGGCATCTACCACTGTTCTGAACAACCTGTGCCAGTGTTTCACCACCATCATTGTAAAAAATTTCTTCCTTATGTCTAGTCTAAATCCACCCTCTCTTAGTTTAAAACCATCACCCATTGTCCTATCACAGTGAGCTCTGCTAAAAAGTTTACTTTCATCTTTCTTAGAAGCCCCCTTTTGGTACTGAAAGGCTGATCTAAGGTCTCCCCAGAGACTTCTCCAGGCTTTATGGTGGAGTTATATTACAAGGAGAGAGATTAAAATATGAAAACTAAGAGCAGAAATGTTAGGTGCTTTTCTTAAAAACCTTTACAATTATTATTCCTGTGTATTTATCTCAGGCTTCTTACAAACATGGGGGAGAAGAGGACTGAGAGGTTCCACTCCTCTTCCACAGAGCGGAGCATTGTGACTTGTCCACTTGTGACAAGGCACAACGTGACTGGCCACCTAGTACTCAGGAACTCTGAATATTTGCAATAATTCAGTGGTAGGGGAGAAGAGGAGCTGAGGGTCTCTTTGGAGGAGCTGTGAGTTTCTAGCTGTGGTTTTCCTGGGGAGTCCTTCGTTTTTTCTCTGCCTCAGCTTCTCTTATCTCATGCACTGAGATAAGGATGTCAATAAAGTGGGGACTTCGTGTTTGTAAAAGGCTGTCAAAGGTTAAGTCTTTGAAGTCTCTGGAGCAAGGAATAAGCAGCACAGATTGTGAGCAGGTGGATGTTGATGAGTTTGGCCACCTCTAACTGTTCTTGCTAAACCTGTCCTTAAAGCAAATCCATGCTGTCCAGAACTTCGAGACACCTCGGAGATTTCCCTTCCCTACCATGTCCCAGCCCCCTGGTCAGGAGAGTGTTTGCAAGTGGTCAGAGATATCTCTGAGGCTTAAATGGATCTGTTGGCATCGTTACAAGGTGATCAAAACTCCTCCCCTTCCCTGTGCTGGGGCTGGTGGCTGAGACATGGTGATCAGAGCATCTCCTAATCCCAGGCACTGTCACCAGGGAATTCCCATGGTTCTGTACCAGCCATCTACGGGATCACACAGTCTGGCTGACACTAGGGGCTATAAAGGGAGAGAATAGGCCTGCTTTTCCTGGACTGGCCGAGGGGCAGAGGAGAATGGACCTTGGCTTCCTCTAAAGCTACAAAGTGAGAGGAAAGGCTGCTTATTACAGACTGTGGCAAGGGAGACATCAGTTTTGAGAGCAAGATATAGAAGTAGGGAATGCAAGTAATGACTGGAAGGAATCCAGGAGATTTGAGAAGAATGGGGAAAAAGCTAAGCACATCTTTGATCCAGAAGTTTCTTCCAAAGATGCTCCAAGTAATCCCACTAATGTTCTTCCATGACATCAAGTAGATTAAGTCTTTTCCAGATTCAGCAGCAATATTGTTCCCTGTTGGTTTCATTTTGAGAATAGCTCTGTTAGTGCATTAAGTCACTCCTTGAAGTCTTCTAAGGAAGGAAATGCAGGCGGCAGGTGCTGGAGCTGTCTGCTTGGGATGGGAGTCAGCATGCAGGTGGGGTTGGTAGAGTGTGGTGACTGTCAGCTGTGTGCTGTGCTCCTATGTAATGCTGCTCCACGTAGTATGGCTGTAATCTTGATGTTGTGAGCATGCAGGAAGCTCCCACACCACTGTAAATGGGGCAAGTCCTCCTGAGATAGGATGTGGCTAAGAAGA
Source organism: Loriculus beryllinus (assembly GCA_039877255.1). Classification (NCBI taxonomy): domain Eukaryota; kingdom Metazoa; phylum Chordata; class Aves; order Psittaciformes; family Psittacidae; genus Loriculus; species Loriculus beryllinus. The sequence continues at coordinate 9,763 of JBCJKH010026234.1, forward strand.
TTCCAGAAATAGGGTCAGAGTTAGAAAAGTGATGGACAGGATGGGGTCTATCACAGGTATCATCCCTGCCAGCTCTACAGAAGGTGAGAGCAGGAAAGTTGTATCCCAAGAAGTCCCAGTTCATTACCTCAGTTCAGCTCTTTCTGAATTCAGGCCTGAGAGTGTACAATACTATAAAATGGGTGATTTCCCATCAAATCCACATGCTGGCTTTCATCATCTCTCTTTGGGTTTTCTTTCATAAATCCTCAGTGACCTGACATATACACACTCAGAAAATCATTGTATACACTTTATTCTTGAAAAAGCACATATAGGTGCATTATCTTTGGAAAAAGCAATTTAATGAGTTTGGGTTTATTCCTCCAGTCTCTGTGCTTAATGTGAACAGTGGGAAAAAGCTGGTGAAAGGTAGGAACCCCCCAGCCAGTCAGGGTGGCTGCACATTGTTTCAGATCGATGCCAGGTATCTGGGGTGCTTTCTGGGGACAGCTTTGCTGATGTAGCACAAAGCACAGGCAAGCAGTGCTGAGCTTGTGCCCTCAAGCACAGTCCAGCCTATGAAGAAAAGCTGTGCCAGCCAAAGCATGGCAGTGCCAAGGGCTGAAGTGGCATGGCTCTGCTGACCAGTGCCGCCTCTGACCAGCACCAGCACCATACTGACACCACTTACAGCAGAGACCTGCCTTTCAGATGTAAGATTTTTTTCTGGTGTGATAACTGCTTTCCAAGCCAATATATTTCTGAATGTTACCAGAAAGTTGCTAATACCATATGGCAAGGCTCTCTGTATTTTTGCAGGACAACAAACAAATTGTTGCTAGATGCCAGACTGCTCTGGCAGAGCTTTATCACTGATGCCTGCCAGCAGTAGCCTTTAGGGGATAGTAATAATTTGGGGTTGTTTACATTACAGCTTTAAAATAGTGGTTTTCTTGAAGCATGTGTGTGTTTAGTCAGGAAAGTTGGCTAAAAAACCTCTGACAGCATCAAAGAGTGAAGGCGCTCACTAAGGCCAATGCATAGGATACCTCTGGCTCTACAGAAGGTTGTTTTGTCACAGGAGCTCCAGGTGGTTCAGTGGGAGCCACACTTTGTAGGACAAGGAGATTTATCTAGGTAGGAGACAAGAGATTGGTTCTCCAAAGCCTTATTCATGTACCTGGACCAGCTTTTTTAGCAGTTGACTTCAGTCAAGGCTGAGCTTGAGCTTTCTTGAGAAGCTACCTTTGAGATACTGGTGGAGGGAAACCAGTGCCTTGCTGTAAGGTCAGTGGTCTGTGTTAGCCTGAGACAAGGAGGCTCAGGGATGAGCTCCAAGCCTCATGCCTGCTGTGTGCCCCAGTCCTCTCCCAGTTCTTGCTGGGATCTGTCCTTGACAGCCTAACGTGCTGCTGAGATGTTGGGAGGTGAGGGGCAAGCGCAGAGGACACTCAGAGATTTGCAGTTTGAAACTGAGGCCGTAGATGAGGTGTTTGCTCTCTTCAGCTTGTATATTTAAACCCACTTGTATATTTAAACCCACGCCTAACTGCATCTTGGATTTGGGGCAGAACTCTGTTTTTCCCAGAGTTTTGATGCATAAGCATCAAAAGATTTTTCCTGGAGTTACACAGTATTTGGGTTGCTTGAAAGGGGCTTGTAAAACCTAACATTTTCTGTGACTGAATGCTGAATTTGGAACGAAAACGTGACCAGAATTAGTGGGGTTTCAGGTTTAATAATGTACATTTTGCAGGGGTCTCTGTGATATGTTCAGCCATGAACTATTCTGACATGGCATCTTATGTGGAAGCAAAACTTGACATGGCTGTTGCTGGATCTTGCTTAGATCTCATTTTAACTGCAGTCTGGTTCTTCATGTAGGGTGGGATTGGTCCTTTTGTGAAGTGAACTCTTACCAGGCTTTTGCTCCTATGTGAGTTTGTTTTACTTTAAGTCATCTGAATAAATGGCTTCAGTGGAACCTGGAGCCAAGCAGCCTTGGACACTGTCACACTTTGAACAGGGACCTGATCTGAAACCAGCCTCAAATGTCAAAGAATCTTGAATCTGAGCCTGGAGGATTGCAAATGTCTTAAAAGCAATGAGATGACAAAACCAGTTTTCTTTCAGTTGAGCTGTTAGGATCTTCTGTATTCACCTCATCAGGCTTTTTGCTGCAACCAGTGCAACAAAAAACCCACCTGAATTATTGCTCTGAAAACTTAGAAGCTGAGATTTTCAATGAAGTAAAAGCAGAAGTGGAAGCTGAAGTCAGCAATCACTCTCTTCCATTCTCCAAGTATTAAGAGGCTTTTGGTAACACTGCAGCCTCTCACAGCTGCTCCTTTTTGATTACTGAGTGATCTGAAGCATCCCATCCAAACTTTGGTGAATGCTGGTGGAATTTCTATTGTCTGGTTCATTTACTGTAGTTTCAAATCTTTACAATGCTGGAAATGTCAGAAGAATTCCCCAAGGAGGGATGTTATATATGTTATATATGTTCCCAAGGAGGTTGATGTTATAGCAGGGTGTTGGTACCTCGCAGGCTCAGGGTGTGTGGACACTAGCTGTTGTGTTACCTCTCGATAGGTTTAATGTGCTAAGACCTGGCCAGAGCCCATTGTGCACCTTCCCTGAGGGGCTGCAGTGTCTCTGCACACTGTGGTGAGGCTGTAGGTAGCACAGGGATGGGGTGTCACTACCTGAGGTGGGTACTGTTGTGCTGGGTTCCAGCCCACTGGAACAGCTCCTACCTTTGAGCAGAGGCAGCCGTCAGAACTCAAGCATTACCTGGCTTTTCCAGGAATTCTTGTTCTGGATGGCACACCAAGTAATGATTCCCAAGAAGCCATTTACAGTTGAGCCCAGTGAAACTACTTTCCAGTGTTTATTGCCCTGAGGCTGCCTTGGCACAAGAGTGGATGGGTTCCGGTGCTGCCGTGGTTCCTTCAAAGTGGTAGCAGTTTGTGTGAGCTCACTGGACCTTTGCAGCGTTAATGTTTGCTATGAGCAATGGGCCTTGTCCTGGTTCTGTAGTTGTGATGATCTGTTTACAGCAGTGTTTTGCACTGAAGTTTCTCTGGAGGTGGTGGGAAGGAGAAGGGGAAATGATGTGAATGTGGGCAATGGATTTTGTGGAAGAGGCTGAGCTGTTCTGTAGTGGTGTGGGATAGAAGGGAGAGGAGAGAGGTCATTTGGAAGCTGTGCGTGCAGAAGAGGGAGAGCAGTTTGGTGCATACTGCTAAATACTGAGCAGCTGCAAGGCTTGGGAAGGAGACATGGGGAGTTTACAGAGAGAATGGGGTAGCTGGGAGTGCTTGGGCTCATGTGGCACAAGAAGTTGAGGAGGTGGAAGAGACATGCTGGTATGGGGAACACCCCTTTGTTTCATAAATGGTTAAAACTGCATCAGTTCTTAACAGAGTCTGTGTGAGCACATAAGCTTGGATGCCAAAGCCCTGAAAACTGTCTGAGCCAGAAGACTGTGGTATTCATGGCACTGAATGAAGAGAGAGGCTTATGCCACCACACAGGCATTTGTCTTCCCTTTGCTGACCAGTTGTTAGTGCTGTGTGTTCATTTTACCTGCACGGTCTGATGGATTTAGGTCATGGGTTTCATAAATGGAGCACATCATTAGGCACATTTATGTCCGCAGTGCGCTGCTGGGGTTGGATTTAGCTGCTTTGCTAGGCAGAACATGGACAGTGTTGGTTGGACATCACCTAAGATCTTGTAAGAGTAATGTGAGTATTTAAGATCTATGTGAAGTCCTTCTGTGCTACCTTCATTTCTTGCAGTCTCCTAAGCATCCCGGATGAATGCTGGTCCTCTCAGGCTGAGCAAGGACAGGAGGTTTTGCTTTAACCAAACTGTGGGTAGAGGAGCTGTGCATAGCTTGAACTGTGAATCCTACGAGCCAGGCTTCCTGGGATGGTAATAGGAACATCCAAGATGGGACCAGTACTTAATACATTCACTTCCTGGGCCAGTCCATGTGGTTGAGGTTGCAACAACCAAGAGGTTGTTGCAATCATGTTTTAGCTGTATATGAACATCTTCAGTTAACTTAGGCTTCTTGGCACAGCCACGATGCTCTAAAGGTTGGCTCTAAAATAAAGTTAAAGGTCCTTTCATTTTAAAAACAAATTTCTTCATTATATTGGTTTTATGCTAGAGTCACAGTTGCTCAGCTGAGGATGCGTGTGCTGTCCCTTTATCTCCAGGCTGTCACACTGCAGACCAAACTTGCAAGCCTGACCTTACATCCTTTCCCTATTCCATGGCTGGTAGCTATATATCCCCTGCCAGGTTAAAAATACCACTTTCTTGAAAGCTACACGATAATTTAATTTAATCCTTTCTGTGTTCAGGGAGCAAGTGTCACCATAAAGCTGCTAACGTCCTGTCCCCTGTGGATCTTGGTGGCTGCAGCTGTGTGTCATGTTGGAATATTTCAGCTCCCTAAGGTTAAATGTTAATTAAAATTATTGAGAGGGGATCCCTCAGCCCTGGTCATGCCTCAACCTCTTTTGGTGGGGAGGGTATGCTGTATGCATCTTGTGCTGACTAGTATCAAGTTGAATTTAATTGCTTCCCGCAGAGCATTTTATCTGCCAATTGCAATTTTTCTTGGTTTTGAGCATCTCTAGGATGAGGGTGATGTTTCTTCTAAACTTTACTTTGCAAATACACTGATGCATTTAACTTGCAACAAGGAACAAAGCAATGCAGCCTTGTCTTCCTCAAGTGGACACAGCTGAGATGCACATTCGGGTGGATCCTGCTCTTCAAGGGCTGTTCTACTTCATTCTCAATTTGATTTTGGAGATGAAGTGAGAACAGAGGCTAATTTTGAAGTAGAAAATAAAACCTATGTTCCAAGAGTAGCAAAAGATAGTCCATTTGATACGGTCATTACAATGTTAATGAAGGTTGAAGAAAAGTAGGTCTTGCTTAAATACATTTTTGTTTTTGACGTTTTCTGTCATTGTCTTTTGGGTACTTAAAGATACTAAGTTTTCCTAAGGGAGGATAAATCTGGAAAGACATGCATTTGTTTTATACACATAGAAGGTGGTCATTCACAGGCTGGAACAATTCTGCGTGATCATTTTTATGGATGCCACTTGATTTAATCATGGATTTCTCTTATTTCTTAGTAATGTAATTTGACATGAAGAGAACTAATGCCATCCTGCAGACAATCAGTGACCTTTCTTGGACATGAATTCCACTGATTTAAATTTGCCCCAGGGAAACTGGTGTCACTCCCAGAATGTCAGCTGAATGAGATTGCACTCATTTGAGATGATAACTTAGAAAGTCAGTGTGTATGCTTGTTTTAATGTGTATAAATTTAGGATTTACCAGACCTGCAACTATCAGCAACAGGTCAGCAACTGTTCTAGTCCTGTATTCTTGCTCCACTCATCATCTAGACCTGAAGTTTTAAACAAATTAAAAAATCCCCAAACCCTATGGTGGCATAGGTCCCTATACAATGAACTTATGCTTACACAAAATA